>NNCF01132636.1:23260-49428 GCA_002313205.1 Laupala kohalensis | reverse complement strand
CCCCCCCCCCCCCCCACACACACACACATGGTCATACGCAGTTTGCAACTTTTGCTTTTTTGACAGTAAAGATTGTTTATTTACTTTACTTTATTTACTTTAGATCAGGACCTAGGTGTACAACAATATGACCTGTTAAACTTAAGTGCTCTAAAGTAATCCTGTAAATGTATTAAAAGCTTAAAAAATGACTATTGTGTTGTAATATGAATAGCATAATTTAAAAAACTTTCCCTGGAAATACTCATTTGGGCAGATAAAACTTGTTTCCTATGCAAATGCCGTAAAACACTTTATTTTTTTAAAAAAAGCTTCTTCTTTCTCACTCAGAGCAGCCAGTTGAAAGGTAGCCAGTTAAGAGGGAGTACTGTATTTTTATTGAATTTACTTTCCCTTATATCATAAGTAAACCCAAAGCTAGAAATTTATATTCAGCTGTTGGGTTGGAAGGGAAGACTCATTCCAAAAATTAATGGATTGTAACTCTACAGTTATTTGGCAGTATATTTTAATTTTGTTTAATTGTTTATTTAACATTGTAAATTAGCTAAGAAAGTAAATTTAAAATATTTGGTTATTTTAACCATAACATAGTGTTTTCAATGAGACAAAAATTATTTATATGAAATTTCATTTGGTAGGAGAGGGTTCCCTTAAACCTGATCATAATATCTAATGCTACTGGTGCAATCACCTTACTCCTTTTATAATATTTAATTATATTTCTTTCCAATTTTAAAGGCTTGTATATATCCACTATATTTGTAATTCTTGAAATCTGTTTGTGACAGTATTTGAAGAATGGCTGCACTCAATATTTTACTAGTCCTTCTTCTGAAAAGAAACTGAACAATATTCAGAAAAGTCGAGCTCATCAGTCAAAAGGATCTTTGCGAGACCCCTTGCTGGATGATGTGGAAGACTTCAAGACTGTGGATGAAGTAGGGTGCCTTTCATGATTTTTTTTTTTTTAGTGAACTCTGTTTTATCATTTATTTTTGCAAAATTAATTCTCTTCCTTCCCATTATCATTTATAAGAATTTTGAAATACCATTTTGCAGAACAATTCTTTAACTTTTACTTTATATCTGTTTTCTTAACATTGTGATAAATATCTTTTACTTGCTACTTCTCCCCAAAAATTAATTATTATTTCTTAATTTATTGTATTCAAGCTGGGTAAAAACTTGTTTTAATTTATAATGTTATGCATACTTAACTTTGTCAAGTTCTTTGAGAATTACTTTCAAAATTTTTTTAAATCAATATTTTTGTCATAAAAGGCAACTTAATATTGATACCTGTTCCAGGCTTTAATGCGAATCGGGATGAGTGAAAATGAACGACTGGATGTGTACAGCACAGTAGCTTCAGTTCTACACTTAGGGAACATTGCATTTGAAGAAAACCCAGAAGATTCTAAAGGAGGATCCCGAGTATGTGCTCATTCAGAGAAATCTTTAAGTGAAGCTTCCAAACTGATGGGTGTCGATCCTGAAGAACTGCGGCAGGCACTAGTCTCAAAAATAATGCAGACGAGCAGAGGTGGAATAAAAGGAACTGTGATTATGTAAGTATTTAGAATTATTTGAGTTCCCCGAAGTAGAACATTTAGTGACTGTGCGACATTGTCGCAGAATGAAAATATAGGTTGCTGAAAGATATTGTTCAGAGTGAACATTTTTCATGGGGGCATAAATGTAAATCAACTTCAAACCAGTTCAAAAAATAAATTTATGTCCAAAGAAGAAACATCCAACGTTACAAGGAGAATTCCAGAAGATATGAATTAATCCTTCCTGGTTTCAAAGTATAAGAAAATGTAAAGCAAAATTATAGGTTAAGAACTAAAGAAGATTAAAGGCATATCTATAATTTTATAAAATATTTTATTGAAATTAAGGTATTTACTGAGCTAAATACAAACAAAGAATTGATCATGTGTAAGTTGCTTATTTATTCACCTATAAAACCACTATGTTTAATTTATTACTAAGATGTCCGCACCCACAGAAAAGTTTTCATCTTAACACCAATTGTTGCAGCAAAATAAAAATTATTCTGCTTTTGGGTTTGAGTTTATAAAAGCTGTCTCTTTACCTGCCAGAAATACCAAGAATTATGTTTATTAATTGGAACATTAGTCTCGAGGAGCTTCATTATATTCAACACATCAGACTGAACTCATTTCTCAATGACAATCTAGTGATGTATAAATTAACTTTGTATCAAATTATACTTCATTTCAAACTAATTTAACTAAATTAAAAATTCTAAATATATTTTCTCTTGGACATCTTTTCTCCCCAATTTCATCAACCAAATCTTGGTTAGATGGAATAGCAAGCAACATGAATGTGTTCCTCACCATAAAATAAACTACATTCCAAATGTTAAAAAGATAATGACATCAACAAATCATCGATTAATGATTGCTGATTTAGTAAAAGCATAATTTCCCCATAGTCTCTAGTAATACTTCTTCCTTCATTTTAGTTGTTAGTATGAACATATTCAATATGATCCTATATTTTTGTAACATGAACAATGTTTTCAAATATATGTAAAAGATATAACACTATTTTAAATCAACAATGTCCTTGAATTTGCCTAGTTTTGTAAAACAGTGTATATCATTCTTGCTTATTTAAACTTACCTTATCCCGCTAAACTCCAATATAAATGGTCCTTCTTGTGTGTTGCTAGAAACACAGTGAGTGTTTTCCAATGCATTTGGATGACATTGTTTCATGATGTTTTTCATTGGTGTGCACCATCTTAATGGTGTCTGTTAGTTCAAGTATTTGATAACAAAATTGTTGCAGGGTTCCCTTGAAAGTATATGAAGCTAATAATGCCAGAGATGCTTTAGCCAAGGCAATTTATAGTAGATTATTTGACTATATCATTCAGAAAATAAATAAATCTATTCCTTTCAAAGCTTCAAGTTACTACATTGGTGTTCTAGATATTGCTGGATTTGGTGAGTTAATGTAATCCAAGCTATTAAATCATATTTATCACATGGTTTCTGATTTTGTGAATAAATGAACCATTTTTTGTGTGTTTTAGAATACTTCACAGTAAACAGTTTTGAGCAATTCTGTATCAACTATTGTAATGAAAAATTACAGCAATTCTTTAATGAGAGAATATTGAAAGATGAACAAGACTTGTACCAAAAAGAAGCTTTAAATGTACCAAAAACAGAATATCGAGATAATCAGGATTGTATTGGTAAATTTTGAGTTGCATTTACAAATTTTTATCACCTTTCTCTTTATTCTTTTTAGCAGAAGTCTTTATACCAATTTTCAGATCTCATTGAAACCAAGGGAGGAGGTATTTTCAGTTTATTAGATGAAGAATCTAAACTGCCAAAGCATAGCGCTCAACATTTTACTACTGAAGTTCATAGACAATGGAGTAACCATTTCCGTCTAGCTCTTCCTAGAACATCAAAACTGAAGGCACATAGGGAAATTCGAGATGACGAAGGATTCATGATAAGGCACTATGCTGGTGCAGTTTGCTATCAAACTGTAAGTATTCTTGTTCATGATAGCTTTCTTTTATTACCTTAACTAATCAATACGCTCATGAAAAACTGCACCCAAATGTTTTGTCATATGCTATGATGTTTTATTTGTCTTCAGTCAATTTCAGTGGGAGATAAATTGATAGAAGGAGAAGATAGATCTTCTTGAGAATTTCTAAATTCTTCTGTTTGCAAATTTTGACAATTGTTATAAATTGAAGTCCACATTTTACATCATTTTTCTTTATATTAACTTACACCTTTTGGTCAGGAACATTTGTACCTTTTGGTCAGCTGTTTCAACCTCTGCTCAACCAGCAACTTGAACGGATGAATATATCTTGTAATCACTGTTTTCCGTTGCTATTTTGAAATTAAACTATCAGAATTAAATTCTTTTCCAAATGTTATAATCGATTGTGATTTAGACAATTCCATCCACTTTTGTCCTGTGTGGAAGTTGTGCTTTATTATGATGTCAAAGCAATTTTTCTTAATCATAATTTAAAAAAAAATAAATTCTTGTGATTGGGCCAAAATTTTTATTGTTACTTCTTCAGTGGTAATGAGAGTTATCTTCATCAGGGCTCAATGAAAGTATAGGCTATACATCATTTAAACTCCACAAAACCCATGTGCAAACATGTTACTTCATCATTTCACCACAAAAATCTATCAAACTTTCAACAAACAATACCTACCAACACAGAACAATAAAAAATGTATACCTTAAGAATAGATTCCTGTATTTAACCACTATATTTTGTTTCAATTGAATTCTCAATTCTTCCATCTCGCAATTCTCAAGCAAGAAAATATTCTATTTATGTTTTATATTTAATTTTCTGAAAATTTAATTTTTTCCCTTGTAGTTTATATTGTCTAGAAATTTTGTATGTGGATTGATTTAATACAACACTAAGAATTCGTTATAAAGGGTTCATTAGGGAAAGCAATCATTTCACTGTTTGGTAACATTTTATTTTACTATAATTTCTCTTTCAGGCTCAGTTTATAGAGAAGAATAACGATGCTTTGCATGCATCCCTTGAAGGATTAGTTCAAGAAAGTAGAAATCAGTTTCTTCATGGTCTTTTTGCAACATCATCCATGGGTCAGAATAAAGGGAAATTGACTTTTGACAGCGTGGGTTCCAAGTTTAAGAGCCAACTTAGTACATTAATGGAAAAGTTGAGAAGCACGGTAAGTGTTGTTAAGAAATATTATGTCTTTTTATATGCTTTCTATAAAAATTTCACTGCTTTGCTATATATCTCTGTAATTTGTCAAGATTTATTGATTTGCTTTTAAAGGGGACAAACTTCATTCGTTGTATCAAACCAAATCAGAAGATGGTTGACCACCTTTTTGAAGGAGGCTCCATTCTGTCTCAGTTAGAATGTTCTGGAATGACAAGTGTCCTGGAGCTCATGCAAAGTGGCTTCCCATCCCGTGTTTCATTTGTGGATTTATACAACATGTACAGCAAAATTCTGCCTCCTAAACTAGCTAAGCTGGAACCGAGAACATTTTGCAAGGTAAGTGTTACTTGTGATACTTCCATGATGATCAATTCTCAGATTTACAACATGTTTGATTCAGAAACTTAACAAAAGACTTATGCATGGTTGTTATGTAAAAGTAACAAATATACTTACTGTCAATTAATTATTTATAGACTGTGTAAATAGTTAAATATCACAGATAAATATAAACAGAAAATATAAAACATTTAGTTGGGGTATTTGTTTATAAATACATAATTTTTATTACTTTTTTTTTTTTTTTGACATGAAGACTTTGAGACTGGAATGATCACAGGTTTTGAGCATTAATTTAATCTCCAATATTCTTTTACATTTTAAAGCTTTCACATATTCTATATGTACCATTTCAAAGATTTGATTTACTTATTCTTCTGAAAATCTGATTGCTTTAATTTTTTCTTTGCATCATTTTTTATGCTCTTTACATGGTTTTCTGATTTTCTAAGAAAAATTTTTTTCTTATTTTTTTGAAATATTATTCTCTTGATATCATTCCAGGCATTGTTGAGAGCTTTGGGAATGACAGAAAATGACTACCGATTTGGAGTTACGAAAGTCTTCTTTAGGCCTGGGAAATTTGCAGAGTTTGATGCCATCATGAAATCAGATCCTGATAGTCTTTTTGCCATGGTGTCCAGAATTCAGAAATGGTTGTTGGCATCGAAATGGAAGAAAGCGCAGTGGTGCACACTTTCTGTCATCAAATGTAAGATTTTATATTCTTATAACAATTTTAATTTACTACAATCTTAACACAATAGAATTTCTAAAATAATAAAATTCTTTTGTTGTTAATAAGAACCTACCAAATTTGAGTAAATTTTCACTTTGGAATTATCAGTTTATCACTATGAAATTTGAAGTGAAATGTTCTTGGGAGTCTAACAGTAANAAGTATACGATTACTATAAGTAATAAAAAAAATTGTACAAAAGCCATTACCTTTTTTAAAAGTCGAACCAATTAAAAAATTTAAAAGTAACAAAATGAACATTGAGGAAGAAAAAAAAGAAAGATATTAAGAACGGATGAAGGAAGGCACACTTATGCAATAGTAAACAGAAATCAAATAAGAATTTCAATAATCTCCAACCATATTAGGGTTAGAGTAAAGATAAATGTATTTATTAGTTGTAAGTTAGTATATAAGTTTGTTTTTAAATTCTTTCCACCACATGCAAGGATTATTCCCTTTGTGGGTTCCCCATTTATAAAATGTATATATGGGGAAACTTATAAATTCCCCATAAATATGTAATAATGACTTAATTAGTAACTTTTTTGTTGTTTCCAGTGAAGTACAAAATATTGTACAGAAGAAGCAATCTAATTACCATCCAGAAGTGGGTTCGAATGTTTCTAGCCCAAAAACGACATCAGCATAGGTACCAAGGAGTGATGAAAATAAATACTCTAAAGGTAAGAGACAAGGCTCGACTTAAAAGTACCATACATTTTTTTTCTTTATTTCTTTATAGAAATGCACATTGTTTTTCTGATTGGTTGGTTCATAAATGAATCTTTCAAAACTATGTAGTAGTTTTATTTATTTTTAGCTATTCATTTTTTCCTTGTAAGTTGTGTGCCATGGATCTAATTGTAGTTGTGTGACAGAAGATGGTGCCTCTGAACACTTGGTGAACTAATTTTCAAAATGCATCTCTAGTTGAATATTTTCATTTCTAAATATTAAAAAATGCTTCATTTGATTGTAGTCTAAAAAAAAACATGAAGTTCCTGTTTCTCTTGCAAAATATGTACTGGCCCAAATGCTTACCCTGACAAAAAAGACAACTGTTAGTGAAGTGATGTGTTAAAAAAATTAATTTATTATATTATGAAGATTTCACTGACAGGAGTTCCTTGAGACTGTCTCAAATAAATGTTTGTTGCAGGAAAAGATCAAACGAATGGAAACTATCGTAGCACAGCTTAAAAAAGAAAAAGAATCCAGTGTTTCTGATTTGAAGAAGTTGCAATCTGACATGGAGGCTGCAATCCAGAAGATTAAGGTATGCAAGGATTATTACCATTTTTACATCAGATCATTGCTTTAAAAGGGAATATGTTGTGAGTATAAAGCTTTCATTCCTTTTTGAAAGTGAACTAATTGATTTCCAACTTAAAAAGATGTTTTTTATAAACAATAATTGCATGTTTTTTATAAACAATAATTGCATGTAGGAAGTATCTTCAACTTTGAGTGAGAGTGGTAGGTGCAGTAGTAAACATTTGGATGATGAATCGCTTTAATTTTTGCATTAAACATATACATGATAACGTATAAAAAACCTTAAATAAATTTATTGTCAAAAAAGTAGTACAAACTGCATATAATCAAGTGGAGGACAATAAACTAAATCTCTTGAAGCAAGCAATGAACCATCCCATAAATTCCAATCAAGGGCCTTAAGGCAGAGGCGTATTGAAAAATTTCAGCAAAAATTCCTGGAAAAGATAAAAAGTTAGCTGCGAGTTGTAATACCAATAGAATATTAACATTTTTGTAATTTAACACACAAAAATTATATTACATGTATGAATTATTATTGAACTATAGGTTATTCTGAGTATAGTGTTTACAAATCATAAGAATTTAAAAACACTAAATTCACGATTTCTTGTTACAATAAACACACCCCTAGAACAAAGCCTAGAAAACCTGTATAAGATATCCGCCTCTACCCGAAGGAAACCAGAGAAAAACCCGGGCCAGGTTGGGGCAATGATAAAAGTTCTTGTTTCTCTCTCTATGTTGTAATTTAATGTGTTCAGTAATGTGTTGCACCATAATTTTAATTTTAATTTTCCTAAAAGTATCAAACCAATTTTTATTAATGATGTATCACATTCAGTAGAGTAAGAGTAAGTAAGAACCATGAGTGGTTATGTAGTTAATTTGCATAGTATTGTATTATATTGTGCTGGGTATCCTTGTTAATTCTTCTTAGAGCTTCCCATCTCTTTGTAGTGCACAACAGTGTGTGGAGTTTTAAGTTGGGGTGACCACTTTTTCATTTTAAACTTTCGTGACACCAGTGAATTTCTTGGAAAGGGGAGACGTGGTAATTAAATTCTCACAGCTAATCTGTTACATTGTAACAAATATAGAAGAACCCCACATTGATGTTCTTGGAATTTACATTTTCTCCCTCATTTACACATTATTTTGGGGGGTTTCTACAGTTTCCCTGTATTTATAGTTCTATTTTCCCCTTGAATGTATGCTTTTGATATTTTCAACTTTCTGATGCATATACTTGTACCATTTTAAAGTTGTCAAAAGCATTTTCAAAATGACTCTGACCAATGCTCATTAATCTTTTTCATGCTGGCTGTGTTTGTATTAATGTATATTAAGATTATGTCAATTGTTCAGAACTCTTTGGCAAGCAGAGGATCGTGAACACTTAGTACATTTTGATCTCCAAGTTGAGAGTTTTAGCTATTTATAGAACTTTCTTTCAGTGCTTTACCTGAAAAGTTAGTTTATCCATATAGTTTAATTAAAATTTTACTACTTATCATGGATAAGGAGAGAAAAAAATGTTCTGGTATGAAGAAGATCGCCAAATTGAAATAAGTGGAATCTGATTCTCGGATTTGATATTGGGGCTGTATACATATTTTTGGGAGTGTCCAGAAATATCAGGATGGTAGCCTTCTAGTAAGTGATCTATGTAGAACTGCTTGTAAATACACGATTGTCCCTCCCATTCTCTAGATGGACTCCAGAATCACAGCTGTGGCAGTGAACGAGCTGTACACTCAGCTCATGAACAAAGCCAACACGCAGATGAGCCAACTGCAGACCAAGTTGGAGCAGCAGAAGGGTGCGGAGGAGAAAGAGCGCCTACGGAAGATCCAAGAGGAGATGGAACGAGAGACGCAGCGCAGAGAGGAAGAGGAGCGGAGAAAGAGAGAAGAGGAAGATATCAGGAAAAAGTAGGTCCTAAACATTTATATTTGCAAGAAAACCAACTGACCATGCCTAGATTGGATGGGAGTTTTTATCAATGTACATACTGTTTACTCTTCATTAAAATTAAGTGTAGGCAAAAAAATGTGTGCTTCTAAAAATCAAGACGATATCTTAAATAGTTTGTGATATTAATAGAAAATCATACTAACACATACAGTATTACCATAAATCAGCCCTTTAAAATTGGAATTTTGAAACATTTTTTCTTAGTGAACCTCCACATTACAAAAGCAACATTCATTAGCATAAACAAAGAAACAAAGAAACAAAGCAACGTTAAACATACCTGTACCCATTAAAATATGAAACATCAAAAATCCTAAAACTAAGATTTCATACATTTAAGATAACAGTGTTGATATGCAAAAGCTAGGGTGATATCACAATATTAGTAAGATATGGGGGAAATAGCAAAGTAGCAATTTAATGTTGCATTGACAAAGAATATTTTATAGAAATATAATAATTAAATTTGAAAGAAGTATTTTGTTTTTGTCATGGGCACTGAGCAGGAATTAGAATTGTTCTTTCACTGAGGAACTTGTTTGATAATATTTGCTCTGGATTCTACTCAAATATATTTAGATTTTCAATGAGGTACATTTGAAATGTGAGCCTAACATCTAATACTGAACTATACAATACCTACCTACAGTCATGTCTTTATTAAACATTCCCCAGGAAAATGGAAATGGAGGCCCGAAGGAAAATTGAAGAAGAGGAACGCAAGAGGCAAGAGGAGTTGGACAGGAAGACTGCTCAAAAACTCCAGGTATGGTTTGCTGTAGGTTGAAGGTTATCCTCATTGATTATTGGTGGTTTGTCAATATAAAAATGAGCTCAACGTAATGTAAATCTGTATGTGGGATTAAATTACTTAGTTTCACACTTCGTAAGATAAATCAAAAAGTGGTTTGCTTCAATGCATATCAAAACATCTGAAACAGTAAATCCATACTTTATTTGTTATCAGTTGAAGGTTAACAAAGAAAGGTATAATCTTTAATCAAAACTCTAACATGGAAAATGTGTGGATTGTGGTTCTGGAGAATCATGACCACTCAGGTGGTTCTTAAAAATTCAATTTTTGAAATAAGGATGAGATGCCCACCCATTTTCTCTTTAAAAAAACATAGATATAAAAATTTCTTTAAAAAATATATTTTAGGGGTCACTACTGAGCAAATTTTGGACTGGGTACCTTTCTGTTTTGTCTATGTTTTAAAATAAGACTTCATCATAATTACAGAATTTAGAAGTATATTTTAGGAGTTGCTTCATGTGACCACTTGGGGAATGATAAAGATTTTGAGCGGCAAGCACTCAAAGTAGAGAAGTCCTATCGAATCGGATATATTTTATGTTATGATGGATATTTATTGTTGAGAGATCATATATGGAGGGATGCCTTTTAAACAATATTTTCAAAATTTCACTTCAATTTTTTCATTTTCAAGTATGCCTACCAGCACAAAAAACATCTTGATAATAAATAATCTGTGACAATAACAAGAATGTACTCATAAAAGTAATTTTGTACATCAATGAATTATTATTAATAGTAGTTTGACAATTGAAACACATTGTGTACAAGAAATGGGAACTTTAAAGAATTAGTCATATAACTATTAAGTGGAAAATAAAATATATTATAGGATATTTAAAGATGATTTTAAATTGTATTTTTTACTGAAATCAATAAATTCTTTATCATTATAGGAACAATGATGCAATGGGATGTCTTTTACCATAGATTGATTCATTTTCTTATTTAGAAGATAATTTTGTTGTGGGATTCCTGAATGACTGTGACCATTGTGGCAGAGTGTAGTTGAAACACTAGGACAGTAAATATTCTTCTTCTTTCGAGAGTTATACTGATGATAGTTTCTTATAAAATAAGGGTGGCACTCTAGTGATTCAGTCTTAGTAACCACCGCTATTTCATAAATGGAAATGGAAAGAAGGGAAGAATTAGGATATTTAATTCCCTAATCTAAGATTTCCGTGAATCTCAATGTTCAAGAAAGATTACTATAAATATTAATAAATTTATTATTTCTTAAGTAATATACCTTTTTGTTTTGAAATAAAATGCTATATTCTTCTGTTCATTAGTTCAATAATCTGTCCAAATTGTGTTGTAGGAAATATAAATTAGCGTGAAAATCTTTTTTTGTAGAATTTCTTTTGAATTGTAAGTTTTCTATGCCATTTCCATGCTGGATGTTATTGGGTATAATGTAGCATTTGTATGATCATTAGGAGCAATGGCAGAAAGAAGACAGCAATTATAGGGAGCGTATGGAGCAAGAAAAGAGGGACCATGAATTGGCTCTGAGACTTGCTCAAGAGACAAATGATGCTGTTGAGGAAATAAATAATGTAGAAAAAAGGTATAGTGATATTTCTCGTTCTTTAAAGCTTTCTGTTGTAGAGCTTCAGAGTTGTTATTGTTGCTAAAATGTGTTTTCATTACCGTTAAACACTTTATGACAACGTACATTTACATGTACATGATTTTATAGTGTTCAAATTCTATCTTAATCATAACAATAATAAAATGTTTCTTCCTGCAGCCTAATGTGTTGATCATAAATGTTTCAGATATAAAAAGTGTTTACTGGAAATGTTAAGTGAGTTTCAATATTCCAGAAAATCATGTGTACGATTTTCCTTGTGCCACAAAGGTTCTAAATATTTGAAATATATTTCAATGTTATAAGTACTAAGAAGTACCTATTTAAGAATTATTGAAATTATTCTTGGTAAATAGGAGCAAATAGATATGGAAATGATCTGTAAAGTATCTAAAAATGAGATTCATATAAAATTGTCGATGAGAATATACTGCTGAATTTTTCAGGTTTGGCTGCTTTGGTACTGCATGAAGCTTACGTTTTTCCCACAACCTTCAGGGCAAGATCGTCTAGGTCGGTGGAGGAGCTAAAAGCATTCCTCCTGCAAATGCTTGCACTTGCAGGTTGTGGGCAAAATGTCCATGCATTACCAACACAGTGTGACCCAAAAAATGTGTTGCCTAGATTTGTCAACAATACTGCAGGGCAAACCATTAAGAGTTTTTTATATACACCTAGGTATATTTTCAATAAATCTATATTTTTGTATGGGAATTTTTATTGTAATTTTGAATTCATTTTGTTCTCTTTCACATGTGTATAGAATGTACAGACTATTTTGTGCATGTGGTGTTGCGAATTATTTGTGTAAATTCACGACAAATTATGCACTCCTAAATATCCTTTCATTGTCAAAATTCAGAAACGAATTACTGTCAAATATAATTCTCCTTCTTAATAGGTCATACATTATTTGTACTTGTTGTAAGGAAGATTAGCAGCAGATAAAACTAAAATTATTACACTTCAGTCTTGTATCTCATTTCGTTTCTATCAAGTATTTTAATTAACGATAAAGATTGCATTAACAAATTTTACTTCAATATGATTTTTTAAATTATTTAATAATTTTTATATATATAAGAATGCAGAAAACAATGTAATGGTGTTGTAAAATTATTTCTGTGTTTATACTTTAATTTAGCCTTGAAAGTAAAACATTTGTCAAGTTACAATTTGGAGCAACAACTATTTTCATGTGTTGAACATGTATTTCTTTAAATGTTTTTTTAAAATATTCATCTATGAAAAACACACATTTTAAAACTTTTGTTGTGTGACCTTCAAACAGTTATAATGTTGTTTCACCATTACATAGTACAGTGAACTCTCGATTTACTACAATAAGTTTTGGTTGGGTATGTGCTGTAACCAAAAATGTTGATAATCCATAATATACACCCCTTCTCCAAATATCAAATAGCAAAACTTTGATCTTCCAGAATGGTAAATGTACCTGGAAACCAGTAGGATATGACCCTGCTGCTGAAATGTGACAAGTAAACAAACATTGTTATTATTATGAACTTGCTTGTCTGGGACAAACTGCGTCTTAGTAGATAAAACTACCAACATTTCGGCCATCATACTGAGACCTTCTTCAGGGCAATGTCAGAATTGCACAGACCTAAGTCGCTGTCATACTCTGTGACTTAGGTCTGTACGACTCTGACATTACCCTGAAGAAGACCACAGCATGATGGCTGAAACGTTGGTAGTTTTATCTACTGAGACGCAGTTTGTCCCAGACGCAGTTTTAATTAAGTCGATAATGAAGTATTTTCATGTGTTCATCATGCGAATTTGTTATTTTCATGCAACTATTTAAAGAGCATGGGATGAAAAAAAATATTTTGTTTAAGTCACATGCCATCTCTGATAATCTTGATGCAGAAAATCGAGAATCTGCTGTATTGGGAGTAACAATAGCAATAGAAGTAAAATTCAGCTGTAATTGTCTCCCGAGCGCTCTGTGTTTCTTTATCTTGTGGGTTGAGTGTTGGGATGCTTATGTACAGTTTCATGGGGCCCTGTGTCTTCTTTGCTTGTTTTCATGGTGGTACGACAATAGGTCATCGTGCACAGAAGTCAAGAACTCAACGCCAAATAAATTCAACAGGTACTGCCCACATTGCACATTGCTTGTTGTTTTCTGTTTCCATATTAAACTGCATGGTTCAACACATCTGCACTCCTTCTACATTGTTGGTGTTTCATTCTTAATTAAATAAACTGCACGAGTGTTATTACAAATTGTTTAGCTAGCATGACAATTTACTGATGATTTTGTTCAAAAGTTTTTTTATGAGTGAAATTTTGGGTCACTTTCAATAGCATGATTACAATGATTTTTTTCAGGTACTGAATTTTATGTACCATGAATTTTTATGCTGTAAATTAATTTTGTGGAGGAAAACTAATGTGTTCTCTTTCCAGCTCTTTTTAATTTTCAGCATTTGAATGCTGCTTGCAGTCAAGTTGGTCACTGCTTTCTTTTGATATGACACTGCTGCTTAATACTTTCTTTGCAATTTTTCCAATATTTCACTTCTGAAATTTGTTTGTTTCATCCTGGCTTGGGTTTTTCTCCGGTTTTTTGTCCGGGTTGTGGCAGATTTACCGTAGGCATGAATGTCATTTAATATTTTTGTTATTATTAATCTCGAATTTTGACAGCACATAATATCTTCGATTCATGTTGGAATAATAAATTGATAACAGTACATATTTGATTTAAAAAATAAATTTATAAGTATAAAATGTGCCACTGCCCTTGAGCCCTTGATCGGAATTGACGGGATGATACCTAGCTTGTTTCCGGAGAGTAACTTCATTTATAGCCCCCCAAGTGTTCAAATGCAGTTTGCCACTGCTTTTTTTTACAATAAAGTTTATTTATTTATTTGTGTTTTAATCAATGGGAAATTTAGTTGAAACTAAAATTAGTGGATAATTATTTTTTAAACCCTTTTTTATGCATTTTAAAATATATCCCGATATTCATACGAGTTACATTTCCAAAAATGAGGTATTATTGTGAAAAGAATAAGAACTAAAGAAATAATTGTTCTAAATAGAAATTCATAATAATTATTTTATTCAATGATGATGTTGAGTGCTTCGACCTTCAAGAATGTTTATCCTGTTCATTTTAAATTTCTCTTATTTTCTTTAAAATGTTTAGTGTACTCTTCCTTGATACTATCATGAAAATTTGTTATCTTCTCTTTTCAACTATAAATACCACAGTGAAGTAAAAGATTTCTTTTTAACTGGAGGGACATTCCACATCTGCATCATGATTTGTGCCTGCAGGGAAAAAGTCACTGACCCAGAAAATAGCTTTATTAACCTACTATTGCATGGCATCTATATAGATCATAGTATCTTTGTGTGATTTCAATACAATTTCATGTGTGGATTAATTTATTTTGTATTGTTGAAGTAGTTATGCATATATACTCTCAATTGATATACATTTTTAAAATTTATAACATTGTTAAATTATGATATTTAAAACTGATTTTACTAAGAAAAATTTGAAACTTTCTATTACTAATATTTGAGTGCTTTTTCAAATAATGAAAAATTAAGATTTATGTAATTGTTGAAATTGATGTATCCTGTACATCATTTTCTTTGTTTGTGCAATTTTACTGATGATTCGCTAATATCCATGTAGGTCACCTCTTGTGCGATCAATTCAAGAAGCTCAAGGCAAACAGAAGTATGACCTTACTAAATGGAAGTATTCTGAACTGAGAGATACTATCAATACTTCTTGTGATATAGAACTTCTTGAGGTAAGAAACTTAACCTGTTTTGACAAAATTTCATATAGTAGAACCTCAATTATCTGACCTGATCTCCAGTTTTTCCAGATCAGATTAATTAATTAAATTAGTTGTTAAATTAATAAATTTATTTATTTATTCGCCTATCAAAATTAAATGGATACATTACATTTATTGTGTAATACATAAGTATTATGTGTAATACCTAACCATTATGTGTAAAACATAAGCATTATGTGTAAAACATAAGTATTATGTAGCGGACAAACTCAAATACTAGTCCACACCCATCTTATAAAGGTAAAAATAAGAAGTAAGGAATGTCTTATGTCTTACATATTGAAAACACATAAAATAACTACAAAAAAATGTTAAAAACCATATATATTATAAACTTAAAAACTAATGACAATTACAAAATTTTTATTCTGGTAATGTATATATGTTGCAATTTTCTAATGCATTTTTCTCAATTCCAATTTCCTTCAAAAGTGGAGAAAACAATGAAAAATAGTTTAAAATATTGCACATTTTGTATGACCTTTATAGTGAAAAGGTCAACTCAGTTATTTAGATAATTCAAAATAATGTTATTTGGATTAAATATTACAAGTAGATAAAAACATTAAATATTGAGTCTGTCCTGTTGGAATAAGCTGTGGTGGCTGGTGGAGTGTGTGTCTATAGGCAATCTGGATTCCGTGATTCTTTTTCCATTTCTCAGAGTTAATTATATAATAATAATGTGATGTTAGTATTAATAATGATTAATAACTTGTCTTAATGATGTGAAGTTTAACTTGTTGTAATGATGTTTTGTTAAATGAAAATAGGAGATAAGAGTGGGGCTCGAACTCAGGGTCATCAGTTTTTTGTACTCACATGCTAACCACTACCTCATGTTTGCTTCCCAATCCCATCTCTCCTTGTCACTCAACTTGCTCATCTCATCTCTCATTTTCATTCAATATAACAACATAAATCTGTTACTTTGCAGAGTAGTTAACTACTATTTAAGAGATTGTGTGCATTTGTACCTTAGTTCTCATTGAGAATAAATAATCACTGTTCTTTCTGTTTCCTATATCAATAAAGATTGAATGTATATTTATTTATTTATTTAATAGAATGTTGACTAAATTCTGAAAGAGAGAAAAAAATCCTACTAAAATTCTACAATACGTCAAATTTAATTTTTGAACAATAATTTTCAACCATTCTATGGAAATGAACAAATCTATGTTAAATTAAGGTGAGATCTTATTTATTTTCTAGGCTTGTAAAATTGAGTTCCATCGACGACTGAAGGTTTATCATGCCTGGAAAGCAAAGAACCGAAAGCGGGCAGTATTAGATGAAAATCAACGAGCTCCAAGTTCTATTCTTGAAGAAGGTAATATATTTTATTTGATATGTATTTAATTTGAAAGTAATCCTGCCAATCTGTTATTTAAGTGATTGAGTAAATTTGTGAGGATAAAAGTTGGTCCGCACCTATCACTAACATTGAGGTGACACAAAGAATAATATGAATTTAAATTATCTTCTTAAGGAATTCCACTTCATGAAGTTTGGAAAGCTCCATTCATTATAAGATATTTTACACACATGATACCTTAATCCTGTGTCATGGGGGGCCTCCCTTCTCCTGTTGTACTGCATCAGCTGACCTGACCTGACCTAACCTAACCTAACCTAACCTAACCTAGCATCACCAGCAGGGGCGCACCCAGGATTTATTTATGGGGAGGATGGCGGTGGTTTGAGGAATGTGAACATAGATTTGATAGGATATAAATAAAAGCAGTGGGTAAAATCCTAAAGATCCGAAGTCCTGTAAAAATACGCGATCGAAAAGGCCAGTTGATGTAGAGATGTAGAACATCAATGATTTAGACAGTTTAAATGTATATAGGAACTAACTGATTACCCGTTTTTTTTCTCTTTTCGTTATTTCCATGAGTTTTCTTAGACTCATCTTCTTTTACTCGGGGAAAAAATTAAATCTATCTATATTGTAAGATCAAAGTACTTTTACTAACTGGTTTTTAAAATCATATACAGCTTCCTAATTTTTAAAATTTATAATAATACAAATGTAGTTAAAAACTTGACTGTATACACTACATCATCTCGCAGGAGCTGCGCCGGTCGAATTTTCATTACCTAGAATTGACGCGGCTGGACAATTTTATTAAAGCTCTCGTAAAATCTAAAGTATCCGTCGAAATACGTATTACGATGTACAGACGTTTATCTATGTGAAATGTACAAAACAAATAATCCATTAAATTTGATGATTGATTTTTTCCTTCTTAAATTACTCTTAATTTGAAGTATTTTAACACTTGTATTTTTAATAACGTTTTATCGGTAATTTAGGTGAATTTTTGTAGATAGACATATGCTGTCGCGGACTTTTGTGTAGAACTCCTTGAGGCAAACAATATTGACGATCATAGCTGTCACCTATTTGTAACCTTTAAAGCAGCATAAGCGAATATAACTATATTTTTCCCGATTTTATCGGCATTTATTTAAAAAAAACATTCCTATCTTTCTTATCAAAAATTTTAGAAATAAAAGTTGGCCTATGTTTACTCCGGGCATCATAACTATCTCATTTCCAAAATTTCATCACGATCGGTTCAGTTGCTTAGTCGTGATCATATAGCAAACGGACAGACACACTTTCGCATTACGCATTTCTATATTAGAACGGATGAAGTCCCCTCTGTGGCTACGGTGTCAGCGTGATCGCTCGTCACCAAGTCATCCCGGGTTCATTTCCCAGGTGGGGCAAGATAAAATTTGTAGCTTTTTATTTCCATGTCTCAGTTTAAATTGCTGTGATGTATGGAAAGTTCACCCTCTGCGACTAACAACCGCAGTTGTAATACTCTGATACAGCGAACTGGATTCTATCTAGACCCTGTTCTTCCGATCTCGGTAAAATTGACGATGTGTCTAGTGAGTAAAATGAGCCTTACAAAAACTGACACTCGTCATCGTGGTCCTTAGCTGGTCGAAACGAAATGCATACATACATACATACATAAATAAATTAGAATGGATGAAGAGTAACTTGGTAAGAAACCGCTCTTTCTAGGAAAATAGCAACTTATAGAAAAAATAATTAAAAGAAGTTTGTATGATCGATTTTTCAGTGAATACTACTTTCTAATCGTACTGTAGACTGTGTGACGTATTGTATTCTGTTTGTGGTTATCAGTTGTCACAAAGAAGCCAAATATTCTTAAAAGACTTATTTCCTGGAATAAATATTACGCATCAATTGTTATATAGCAATGTTATACATAAATGAATTTTCGTCCCTTTGATCGTTATGGCTTCCTTCTGCCAATTCGTAATCAAGAGGTGACCAAAAGTTTATTCACTCGCCACATTTGAGAATTCGTTATTGACCAATATTCTGAAACAATTGAGCTTTCAGGAATCGGAAGCTAGTTTGGAATCGAGGCAAAAAAATTGGAATCGAGATCAGAATCGAAAAATAAATCTATCATTATCATCAATACTTAAATTAATTGATCTAATGAAATCTTTTGAATGGTAATTTTGTAAAAGTTTTTTGTTAAAATTACTGAACAATAATCACCATTAGTCTGTAGACTTAAGACTCTAGAACAACACTCTAGGCAACAGACTTGTATGTTGATTAAATTATACCGGAACTCACCAATTGTCCGGTAATTGTTGGATCACATTTTTCTCATGGCGCGTCTTCATCAGTAATCAGACTTCCAGCTTCCAAGCGTAATTGTATTTTTTTCACTCTCTTCACCATCAACATCAACTATATTATATATATATATATACCTTTACTGCACGAAAAGACCACTCCGCACTTCGTGAATTCAGGAGTGATTGTCACCACTGTCCTTCTGCGAACATGATCGCTTTGCTGGATCTTTCTCATTCCACACGCGTGTAAAGATATGCCTTTCTACACGTGGGCTAGTTCGCCTATTTCCCTGTTACGGTGCCGTGAAGTCGACTGCTGCCTTTCAATCGTCGCGTCGTAGGGACTCACCACATTCGGCGTTTTGATGACATATCGGTCTCTGGACGAAACATGAAATTTGGTATTTTCATTTGGTATTTGGACCCAAAGATTGCAGTGTATGCTTCTGTTCAAACGGCAGTTAAATAGTGTTTTTAAAATTGTTTTAAATATTCTCAGAGGCATTGCCCAGGAATATGGAATATTCGGTACTCTTGAATTTCGTATCTTGATAGATTTTTTATCACAAATTTTGATCGGATTTTTCGCGCGAGTATATAACATACTATTTCTCACTAAAACAAGAACTACTAATAATTGAATAGAATATTTAGTTAAATTTATCCCAGAATGATAAACGGTCTAGCAGTAGAGCAGCTTGAAAACATAAACATATTATGAAAAACCTCTTCTAATAGAAAATCGACCCTACGCGAAGGGAACCGCGACCGCGGGTTTAAAAATATTTGTAATTGTATTTGGAAGAATGAGAAATTTTCGTGATATCGCCTCAGGGCGTAAAAGTTACGGAAACGCGTCTGCATGAAGGAAGTGTGGAAGGTCTCAGGAATGGGAGCTGAATGTAAGCTGATATTTCTGTTTACGTTGCGAAATCTCCAGAGACCCTGGTATAGCGAGGAATTCGTGGCTGGAACCTGGGTTCGTCAAAAATTTCTGTGGTTAATAGTTTACTCGAAGTCGAAGAATTTGCATAATCTTCATATATGTCTATAAATCAATTTTGATCATAAAAATATGCTCTATGCTGTTTCGATTTGGTACAGTTTTTTTTCCGTTTTGCAAAATAATTCTTAAATAGATACTTGAGAATTACTTGATACCCTGTGGGAGCGCCCCTGATCACCAGGGAGTTGAACTTGGACTCTTGCCAGCTGTTTCATAGGAAAATAATTTTCTAGAGTTTGTGATTAATTTTCCAATCCCAAATCCATTAAAATTATTTTTAGAAATCTTCACAGCAACACTCTGCCATGTCTGACTACCTGTGATCTCAGTGATCTGTTGGTAAATCTGTTATTAGGTTTCATGAAAAATAAGTCAATTTCTCTTCTTGAGTGATAGGTAAAAATGTCAAATAACATGCTGTATTGTGTAAATGTTTTCACCCAATGGCTGGTGTGCATGAAAATGAGAAGAATGCTTTTACTCTGTTTGGTGCTATGTAATTGTTTGATTTTCATATATAAAAAGTAGATGTGGCTTATACTACATCATTTTACTTAATAGTAAATTATTTGGAAGTAGATGCTAAGTAGAAGCGGTCTGAAGGTTTAGTAGACTGAAGTCATGGATCTTATGATGTTACAATTTTTTGAAGCATTACGTTTAGTGGTAACTACAATTTTCAATAGATACTCCACTTTTACTTAAAATCTGCTTCACATACTTTATAACGAAGTAGAAGGGTGTTGTATGTGCTACACCTTTTTAAGCAAGTAAGTCCAATGATAACTACATGGCTCTAAGCAGAGTGAAAGCAATTGGTTTGTTTTTGTTTTCTTCTAAATATATATGAAGATGTATAGATTTATGTGCTTGATAGACATACAAACATTATTCTTTAAATTGTGATTATGTACTGGACATTTACTTGAGTATGGGTCCAACAATGAATAAAAGAGATCTTGCCAGAATTTGTGAGGAGTTTGCCAGTCTTTCCCTTGAGACACACTGTCAGAGAGTACTGTGTGGAGGCTTCTCAGTACCGTAGTTGTTGAACTTGACCACCACCTGTCCTCAGACAGCCTCCTAATGATGGAAATGACATGGGTGTTGTGTGAAAGTGGTGAGTGATGGTTGTGATGGAATTAAGGCAAGGGAAATGTGAGTATCCTGGGAATCCGCTTTGTCCACCACTGCAAATTCTACTTGGATCAACTGGTACTTAATTATTAAATAACTGTAATTGTATGAATTTAAGATTTTGTATTGATTGTAATTGTATTAATTTTAATAATTTGTATGTGTGTGAAGGTATGAACATTTTGATTCCAAAATTTTGTAACTGTAATTCTAATATAATATAGATTTAATTTTCTTTCCGTCCTGATGAAGAACTATCATTGGAAGCATTGACATTATGAACTCACCTCAACAACCTTCCCACCATTTATACTTCAGGTGAAGACTTCCTGCAATTAGTAAATAAATGAGTGGTCATGTAACGAACTAAACTAATAAAATATCCAAAAAAAATTGTTTCTCTCCTTTGACATTTCTTGAATTGTCTGAAGTTTTATTACTCTGAAGCTTTTGAGTTCTTCAAACAACTATTCTTGGCCTTCCCAATGAACTTGTATGTGCATACCAAAGGAAACTAATGAAAGAAAATGCTCTTGTGTTTGTGGCAGGTAATAAACCCAGACACATTCCCATGAAAATGCCTGTAAATACAGTTACACAACGCTATTTCCGAATTCCTTTCATCCGGCCGTCTGGCGATGGACAGGGTGGCAGAACTGAAAAACGAGGCTGGTGGTATGCACATTTCGATGGGCAATATGTTGCCCGACAGATGGAACTACATCCTGATAAACCAGCGATTCTGTTGATTGCTGGTGAGTACTATTTTATAAGGTACAATATGTGTAGAAACAAGAGGGAATTTCTTTGAGGTAATTGTTTTTGTAATGGCTTATGTGGTTTGGGATATTTTTTTGAATTAATGGAAGATAATAGCTATTGCCGTTGTTCTATCAAAAATGTAGTTTTTAAAAATTTAATAATATGAAGGCTCCCTGATCACCTAGGAATCTTTCCCTGACCAGTTTCCCCTTCCTAAACTCCAAACATAGTAGCCAACCTCCCACATTTTTAGGTGATTCTTTTAGAAATGGGAGACTATATTTTGGTGAGTACAGTAATTTTAATTTAACATAATAAAATTATAATCCCATTGTTGGTGAAAATTTGGTAACTGAGAGGAAGTGTGTTAGGATAAAAATGTTATTTTAAAGTTCTCTTATAAATAAATGAGTATGAACATTTAGTAGTCTTGAATTGATAATCAAAAAGAAAAAAAATGTATTAAAACCCTTCTTGTTTTTTTATCTCTTTTCTTTTTTCCTTTTCCTTCCATTTCTTTACTTCTCCCTCTCTTTCACTAATCTCTCTTCTGTCTGCATAGCAACAGCAGTTTCTTCCCTGGAAACTCTTAAGTTATAGTTCCCGTTATAATTTAATTTTGTTTTCTTCCTAATTATCATTAAGGAAATTGTTATAGGTACCGATGATATGCAAATGTGCGAATTGAGTCTTGATGAGACCGGATTGACCAGAAAGCGAGGTGCTGAGATTCTTGAACAGGAGTTCAACCGCGAGTGGGAGAAATTTGGTGGAAAGCCTTATATTCGACCAGCAGATAGAAAGAAATAATTCAGTCCAGGGTATGTTACCTGAGCCTTGTGAATGTGATAGAATCAAAATTGTTACAAAATGAACTCTGTTTGTTGGATGTACTCTTCCAGATCTTGTAAAAAAGTGTGTTAATATTTTAGTGTAGGTAATGGAAAACTTAGTTTTCTATTATTCCTCTGGGCACATGATAGGTTTTTTTATATGTATGTTTACAAACAGGTACATGATTTGCACTGTAATGTTATTATTGTATGGTACATTGTTCCACATAAAATTCCAACTGCACTTATAAGACTTCAGAGCAAATACCAATGTGCAGAAATTGAAATAATTATGAATATTAAAGCGAGCATTTAGAAAATTGTACCATAATATTAGAATTTTTGTTTTCATTTTGACTTACTTCTTTCGTTGGTAGTAATAGATTTGAAGAACTGAAGAGAAATGGGAAGTAAGAAATTGTTCCCAGCTTCTCGGAACAATACCATGGTGTCTGTGTGATTTTAATAATTATTTTAATCGTACATGATTGCGTGGGCTTGCCTTTCCTTTAGACATTTTCTATTGCAGTGAGGTTGCAGATATTGACCAAGACTGGCTATATACTGAACTACAGCATCAATTAAATTATGCTTGTATTTATTGTGAAGTTTGTATTTAACTGAAACTACAGAGTATATTTTTAATCATTCCTACGTGGCTCTCCACATAATATATATATATATATTGTTGTCATTGTCTTGGACATAAAAAGTTGTTGTGAGTAAGTCCTATGAAGATTCATTGTTGGAATAAATCATAAATTGAATATTGTAATGTAAATTTTATCACAGAATTAAAAGCTTGTTTTACACAGTTTTAAAGTGTCACTCTCTGTCATTTGTACCACACTACTCTCATTCAATGTTATAAATTAAACTTTCTTCCCTCTTTCTCTATAAATAGCTTAAATAAGATTTTCTGCAATTAGTGTAGTCTGATCTTCTGCTTCTTACTTAATAATTTAAATTTTTTACCAATTTCTTAAATATATTGATACCATTTTTCATGACACTCAATATAAACGAACAATTTTTAAATGAATTGGATCAAACAATGTATTCCCAAGTTTATTATTCGATACTTTACTTTTTCTTTTATAATTAGCTATTAGAATTATAGGTGTAGTATAAATTTCCATGCATAGTTAACATAAAATGCCATACATCCACAAGTGATTAGAATAAACATTTATCACATACATCCACTATGAGGTTCTTGAATTTTCTCTTTAAAAGATAGAGTTCAGAGGCAGTGGCTGATTAGGCAGCATGGTAAGTTTTTCAAATTAGTTTCCAGTTTTCTAAAAAAAAAAAAAAAAAAACCCAACAACAACAAACTTTCACATTTCATGTTTAAAAATGGCAAATAGGTCCCTTTTTGACTCACCTGCTTCCACAATTTTTTCTGGGATGTTCAACACCATTCAGAGACAACTTTTTGGAAGAGGAAATATACGAATGATTTAAATTGTGTTGTAATGGCCAATAGAAGTTGCTACCCATTTGTTGGTCTCACTTAGTACAAACAGCATGATAAGAAACCACCAAAGGTGAAATGTGCGAAAAATTAATTGAAAAAAATTTACGTATGAATAATCATGAAATTTATGTGTCTAGCCTCACAAGCAGCCTCAAGTAAATTTTCATGTTCTTGAGAGTTTACTAAAATTCTCATATTAAAAGACTACACAAAAACCATAAAGAATGATGCATAAGTCCTCTGGACTCATAATTAACATCAGTCTCCAACACAATAGGTCTCCAAATTAGAGCGAGTTTTCAGAAACAACTTGGTGCACCAAACATATGTCTTTAAGAGTGAAATGGTCAATGGAAGTTGCAATTTTTTAGTCTTGCAGGTAACAAAAGACATAACCATGGTAAGGCACTACAAATGATGCTATGTAGAAATTAATAAATCTTGTATTGTATTAATTGAAAAATTAATGACATTAATGATTGACAATAAAGTAACAAAAAAAGTTTGAAATAATTGTCAATAGATGTTGCAATATACAAATTTTGTGTTACCACTGCCCGAAGCCAGGTTAATCCAGTTGAATTAGATTCCATGGAGGGTACAAAGCATATAATTTCATCAAAGAATTCGATACTAAGCCCTTAAATTATTGAATACTACCCATCACATGATGAAAAATTGAGCAACGAGAGCTCGTTAAATTATCAATAAAAACATTTTTTTGTGTGTGTGTTCAATTGGGAAGTACATGTGTAATGACCAAAATAATCTAATATGATTTTACGATTTTTTTCAAAACATTACAAACACAACTAAAGTAATATGACTTAGAAAATAAAGAATAAGAAAAGTTTTAAAAATGTCAATTCTTCCAAAATTAGATAATTATTAGAAAGCATTAGCCAGCGATTGTGTTTTGTAGCCAGCGTTTGTTTTGCTTCGATGTTTTAAATACAATGGTGTAGTCGGAAGTGCGCGAGATTGTCCGCATAAATTGGCCATGAAACTAATGCACAGGACTGAGGACTGGTAACGACTTCTCTGTGTGCAGGATCATTGTCAGGAGTTTTTGGTCCGTTACCAGGGCGAAGTGACGTGCATACAAAATGTTGCAAAACGTCTGTACTGTCCAGACGATGGCGAGAGCTTCCTTGTCGATTTGGGTATATCTCCTCTCCGTTGCTGACATTGTCAAACTGGCGTAAGCGGTAATAGGTTTTTCTAGCGTCCGTTGTCAGAAAAAGTGGGAGTGCTGGGTCATATTGCATAAAGACCTGGGGAGAGATTTGAGCGTTCTTGATATCTTGGTAGGCTCTATCTGTACCTGGCGTCCAGACGAGCGAGTCCGTCAACATAATTTCTCTGAGTAGTCGATCTTTCGTTGATGAGTTGTGGATAAAAGCGCTGTAATACGTCGCTTTACCCAAGAACAGCTGGCGTTCCTGTGGAGTCGCCGATTTCGGCGCGTCCCGTACAGCTCCGATGTGCTTATCAGACTTACAGACGCGAACGAAACCCATTTAAAAAAAGTCCGTGAACCCTTTTAAATGGGTCCACGCACTCTTTAAATGGGTCAACACCCTTTTAAATGGGTCCATGCACCCTTTCAAATAGGTCCATGCACCCTTTCAAATGGGTCCATGCACCCTTTCAAATGGATGCTCTAGAGTCCACGCACGCTCTCAAAAGGGTGCGTACACTTTTCAATGGGTCCATGCACCCTTTCTTGAAAATGGAAATTATATTTTTGTTTGTAAATTTATAATTATAAGCTTAGAATTAGCTATTTAAATTATGTTTTTTATATAAATTTTGTGTAAGATTAATTTTGCTATTAAAAAGATAAAATGAATTTAAATTTTAAGATATAATGATTGAATTAGTAAATTAATATTTGTATAAGAAAATATAAGTTGGAACATTAATTATAAGAGTATATTTTGTATTCCTTGTTATGGAAAAA
>NNCF01132636.1:0-20614 GCA_002313205.1 Laupala kohalensis | reverse complement strand
CAGCGACAAGGTTGCGGGCTTGCCAGCAACAAGTTGGAACTTGAAGGGATCTTTAGGAATAGTAAAATCTAAATTTATTTTAAAAGACGGGACGTGAGGGAATAGTCGTTTCCCCAAGCAACCTCGGGAGGACCGTGAGAAAGACAAAAAACTGCGAAGTGCAGCATTTGTCTCTTGGGACACGGTTCCAAAAAGGAGGCGAAAGATTTTAGGAGGGAAAATTTTGGCAATGGTTTCGTAAGTACGACAAAAAGGGGGCTAAATTCAAAAGAAGTCATAAAAACTAGGATCAAAGAAGGGTGCCGAAGAAGCAAGTTGCAACTCGCAGAGGGTCAAAGGAGCTTGACGCGGCGCATATGCGTAGCGAAGAAATAACAAAATGTCCGACCGACCGTCGTCTAGAGACATAAAAGGCTAGAGAGAAAGAAAAATGTTAACAACCAATCAAAATTCATAGTAGGAGGAGCCGAAAGTAGCGATTGGCAACATGCTACAGAAACCAACCTCTTTTAGAAAATATCCAATAGAAATTGGGGGGAGGGCTGTAAAAGACAGGGAACTTTACTAGGGAGCGATCACAAGAAAGGGAAAACCACGTGATCCAAAATAGTAGATAAAACACAGGACACAGAAGCACGAGAGGTGGTTGTGAGAGATTGAGTGGAAGTGTTGTTGGTGTGGTGATTGTTGTGGCAATCGTAGAGTTGTGTTTTTCTTGAGGGGCGGTGATAGCGCAATTAACAATGTTCTAAAAAGTGAAGAGTGGCGAAATTGAGTGATCTTATAACCATTATAAGACAAACAGGGCCAAAAATGAACAATTTATAGGAATGAAACACAACGTGTTAATTGATTTAATGAACTGCATTTAATGGGATCAGGTCCGCCGTAGAGCGAAAGGGGATCATCGGTGCAAGTGACAATCGTATAAGCATCATAAATTGGCTTAATGAATAGTGACTTTCAGTGTGTCGTTGTGAACTATGTATATTGATTTGTGCGCCCGAGAAGGCATCATTGGGGCTAAATAATAAGTAACGTAAAATCACCAGGTCGTCTGGGAGAAGGTATGCGAGACGCACTAAATAAGCAATCGGCCAAATTAAAGTAAAAGCTGCCACCAACGTACGAGTAATTAAATAATTATTACATAGAGCAACATGGTCACGACACGGCTGTGAGCGATATACATTCATAACAGTAGGAAAAGACTGAACTTTGGCGGGAAGCGAAGAATAATGTTCCCGAACTACCACGCGAGTGAGAAGTTAACTCTTGTGACTCCACCGGTCCGACATCAACAGACAGCTCGTGAAGGGAGACAAAGGTCGAGAAAAAGAGAAAATCGTGGTAAGACCTAGAATAATAAAAATTATTGTATTAAATGTCAGCAGGCCATGTGTTTCAATGTAATGTGTTTTAATGGGGGATCACCGAACGTATGAACAAATTACCGCAGAATCTGGTGAGTACCCTGAGAAAGGAAAAATCACACTAGCGCAGTAGGCGACAGAATGTGAAGTATAATCATTATTAAAAATGTCAAGTGTAGCAATCAAATCAGTGTAATTAAAATTAATAATATATGTTTGTTTGTTGTTTGAACACCAGAGTGCAGTGTTTTAATTGTAAGTGGCTCACACAGGAATGAGTATTCGGTTCCCTCCCCTTTGGCTTTAGTGATTAAAGTGTTGTTATAATTTTTTTGAGACGTAATTGTAATTAATATTTTTTAATTTGTTATCAATAAGATNAGCTGTGAAGACTATTAAGACGCCGTTGAATAAATTCCTGGTCACGGGAGATGTTAATCGAATATCCATCATTCCCGCACGTCCTCCGTGCAGACCATTATGATAATAATAATAACAATAAATTTATTGTCAAAAAAGCAGTACAAACTGCGTATGAGCACGTGGAGGACAATACACTAATTTATTCTCCGGAAGCAAGCAAGGGACCATCCCATCAATTCCGATCAAGGGCCCTAAGGCAGAGGCGGATTCAAAAAGATCAGCAAAAAATTCCAAGATAAGATAAAAAGTTCGCTGCGAGTTATATTACTAATAGAATGTCCATATGTTTGTAATTTAACGCNTTATTAATTTTTTAAAATTTGTTTATAACAATTAATTTTTTTATAACAAACAAAGAACCCGTCACTCACGATTTATTATTACAATAAAAAGGCCCCTACACAAAGCCTAGAGAACCTGTATAAGAAATCCGCCTCTACACGATGGAAAACCGGAGAAAAACCCGGGCCAGGATGGGGCTACAGAATTTATGTACACAACCGTGCCAAAGTTGAGTATATATAAAAGTAAATTAAGATGAGTCATAAAACAACACAATCATGCAAGAAAATAGTTTTTTAAATTGTCATAAGAAATATTAAAAGTACTAGAGCAATGGCGTGATAAAGTTCAAAACGGATTTAACTTTTATTCAAATTAATAAATTCTTTTACAGTGTAGAAGCACTGGTGCAGGAGGTAGTTTTTAACCGCGGATTTGAACATATTCAATTTCATAATANTATATAGAACGATTCCCGAATGGTATGGTCCCTTTTGGCAAAGAGTGGTTGGCACTCTAGGGCGATGAATATTTTTACTATTGGGAGAATTGTGTTCGTGAACGAGACTGTTTCGTATAAAGGAAGTGTGGCACTTCAGATTCTCGGTCTTAACAAACACGACTGTTTCATAAATATAAATGAAGGGAAGTGTAAAGATATTTAATTCCTTGAATAAAAGTTTACAAGAGGCGGGGGTGAGATTTACAAATTATCCGAACTATCATCTTCTGAATTCTGAAAGTTTCAATACTCTGACCGGAATTACCCCAGAAGGTAATGCCATAACGTAAATGGGAGTAAACGTTTGCAAAATATACGCAACGGGAAATGCGTGGACTAACTACGTTAACTAAGATTCGGAATNTTTTAATTGTGTTCTGTTTAAAGAAACAGAAAACTGGGGTAAAGACTTTGTTTTACTATTGTGAAATGACATAGACACTGTTTTTTCAATGTATACAATGAGACGATTTGCATGGAACCAAGTCGAAAGGTTAGACAAAACGTTTTGAGCGTTGGCGTTTTTACATAGTAAATTAGTGTAATCAGGAAAAAGATCCATTTTGCTATCTAATAGGGATGATGACATGTCGTTTACATGCAATAAAATCAGTATAGGACCGAGAATTGAACCTTGGGGTACTCCGCAAGTAAGTGGCTTCGTTTCCGAAAGACAAGGCTGAAGTATTTTATTTTTAGTAGTGGATATTTCGACCTGTTGATATTTATCTTTTAAATAAGAAGTTAGCTATTGGAAGTCCACGAATGCCTAAAGAATGCAATTTGGAAAGGAAAATTCCGTGACATCGAATGCTTTGGATAAGTGAAGAAAAATACACTGAGGGTGTTCTCCACGGTCAAGAGATGTGGTAATGTCGTTTAAGAAATAAAATATGGCGCTTGTAGTGGGAAAGGATTTCCTAAAACCGTGTTGATCCTCAGAGAGAATGTTATTTTGTGATAAAAATCTAAATGACGCTTATAGAACAATTTTTCTAGAATTTTTGGGAAAGTGGGTAGTAGAGATATTGGTCGGTAATTTCCAATATTAAGTTTGTTTCTTTCTTCAGTAAAGGATTCACTTTAGCTCTCTTAAATATGTTCGGAAACACCCCTTCCGATAAAGAACTATTAAATATGTTTATGAGTGGATTTAATATAGTGTGGGATGAACATTTAACAATACACTCGGGTATATCATTTATGCCTGTTGAAAATTTGTTTTTTAATGAGCTGATGATTCTCATGACTTCACTGGCGTTAGTTTTGGAAGTGAACATAGAATTGGGTACGTGGGTGGATATAATTGGAGGACATTGTTTTGGATATACTGAGTTTGTTATTTTACCTACTTCTGAGAAGTAAGAATTAAACAAACTTGAGATGTCCTGAGGATTTGATAAGATTTTGCCATCGCTTAGTAGAGAAATAATTTCTTTGTGATTTTCAAAAGTTGACGTGTAATTTTTAACAATACTCCCCTCCGCCAAATAACAGATTAATTATGTTATGTTAAATGAAATAAGGAGACAAGAATGAGATTCAACTCTTTGTTTCCGGATTTTATGATGTTTCAGGATACTGTCGAATCTCTTTCCCTGTCTTTTTACGTTTGAACTTACGGTATTTCAAACTTTTTCAGATTGGAGATGACTTTTTTATTGGGTTTTTAGTGGGTATGGTCGAGTGATTCGTCGTGTTATACACGCGTGGAGATTCATGTTCGCTCTTCTTTGTACGTAACAGCATTTTCCCTACCTGTACAAAAATTTTAGTGCTCCAATATCCTAGATGTCGACGAGCCGTAAAGCCCCAATAAAAAAGTCATCTCGTAACAATGCAATATTAAAATTTAAATGTTCAAATGCCCTGGAATTTTTTTCATTTATACATTAGCTAAGAGGTATTATTTTTAAAGCCAATATTTATAAACTTATACAAATGAAGTAATTGTCGTGAATGGTTAATAGTCCATATCTGAGCTGCAGGTTATGTTCAAAAATTTGACTGAGCCATAAATTTTTTTCTTCTGAAGAATATTTATCTTGCGATTACAATATTCTGAACGTGTTACTCATGCTTTATAATCATCTAGCATTCATATCCTACTTGTACTTAACATTTCTTTTGCGTAATATATTCCTCTACCTCATACAAACATCCATTTGTAACAGAACTGGAGCATCTGAATGTTAACAAAGCAGCATGGATTTTTCGTTGGAAAAGTTGTTTTAGCGTTTTCCTACAGAACGAAAGAAGAAAAAGAGAGACAGAAAGAAACAACAGCATATAGCAGCGCCGATAGCCCGGTGCGATGGGTCGACTGCTTCAGAAAGACTGTATTGCACCGTTCGCCTGGGAATAGGTTGCGATTTCATTAAATTCATCTAAGACTGAAGTTAGAGATCGACATCGCTGCGAATATATCAATTACTGTGGGACCTACGACGGTACTGCTTCATTCATCGAAAATCTATTGTGGCAGAACGAGATTTTAGTTATAATAATATAAATGAACCTGAGTTAAAACGAAAATTAATTAATTAATGTAAATTTCTTTGCCTCGACTAGCTCTTTCTCAGGGGTCCGCTCGTAATTGGGTTCGTGTTATTTAATCAAGAGAAGGTACCATACTGGAATTCCAAAGACAGGAAAACGCTTAATGGACAAATTAACTCATTAATTTTAATTAACACAAATAACACATACGGTATAAAAAGTCCCTCATGCTACCCTCAAAACAAACGTAACGTCCTGCAAACATAAAAATACAAAATCAAATGATTTTACCGCCGAGTTCGACTTCTCTACAACAATATGAAAGTAAACAAATTAAACCTTTTAAACAACATTGAGATTATTTTTCTTTCAACCAACAAAAGAAACACTGAAGTGACAACATCTTTCGCTTCTTGGAAGCATAAGTACATTTACAATTAATTTGGAAAACGGAATTTAGCGGTATTCTTCCTTGATGAATGACCCCTCTTCACGAGTCATAAAGTTCTGGACCCCTTTTGACAATAAAAACCGCTCTTGTCTTCTCGCAATAGCGCATGACGATAAGTATTGTATGCAACCAACAGTCATTATAATACGTCATCCATATGACAAATCATGCACTGCAGTGGTGAGTGCAGAGTGCGTTGACCTCACGGGAAACCGGCCTGGCTCCGTAGTTAGGGCGATTCCTGGTTGGCGACGTCACGTCCCGAAGGCTCGAACGGTTGTGAATTTCTTACTACGCTACGTTGCCTGGGTGCCCTCAGGTGCAGCGCGGACCCGAACCACCATTGTCCGACTCCAACTGCTGGTGATTCCCTTTTCATCTTTACTGTCTTCTTTGTTTTCATCGTTCGTTTCTGTAATTCGAAAATATAATATTTAAAAATTGTTTTCCCTTTTTTTGTGATATAATGTATTTTTATTGTGTTTTCTTTTCTTTCATCTTTCTATTTAGATATTTGTTGATTTCAGGAGGGTTTTTAAGTGGGTATGGTCGAGATATTCGGCGAGTCCCACACACGGGGAAGAGTCACTACGGCTCTTCTCTATGGTGCGAAACTGCATTTTTCCCTATTTGCATGGGCTCTAATGACCTTCGATGTTGGCGAGCCCTAAAGCCCCACACACACAAAAATGCTGGTGACGGCGTCTCGCAAAAGGCCCACCGATTCGAAAGATTCTCCGTACGAATTACGTAACGTTTTATCAGATTTAGAATCTGCCCCCAAGAATAATTTCCATAAAGGAAACTAAAGATTTAGTTTCATAAACTTGTAAGCTCACGAAACATCTTCGTCTCGTATGAAAAAATCTAGAAGTTCTGTCGAAGGATGATTTTCAGTTTCTTAAATGGGTTTTCTCCCCCCTTCGCCCTTTCTTCCACTTCCAAACTCCTCAAATTTTGAATTAACACGTGATCGCCTCTTCCAATGACAAATATTTTCCCTCTTGTGCCTCAGTTCCGATTGAAGATTTTGAGTGTATTTTGTTACTCGTTGCGCCAATCCTTGGGTGTATATTTGAACGTTACTCAACCGCTGTTTTGAAACAGTTTTTAAACAAGACGTACCTTGTTTATTTTGTGCCGGCGTGTCCCTTTAACTCCCCGTCGTCGTACGACCGTTTGGGTCTTCTACCCACACCCCCGCTTGCCAGCGATTTCTTTACACTCATAAAACCTTTTTCCGACAGGTCCTAGCTTGCTGCAGCGTGGGTTACTGCGCCCATCGGATGTGGGTGTTTCTTTTGTCGGCGAACTGCGCGTTATTTTTCACGCCCGCAACTTCAACGGTGGCCTTGTAAATTTAGTGAAGTGAGGGGACCCTCCTTCCCCGCTCCGCCGCTCGTTCTACGTATTTACAATGCCAGAACAAGGCTGATTCCTATTGTTTAATCACTGGGATAATCAAATCTTACACTATTAATCGATATTTTAAACAAAAAAATATATTTATATAAATATTTCATTTTTATAATACGTGCTACTTCTAGTCTCATATTAAGAAAGACAGATTATACAACTATTTTTCTTAATACTACTAAAAAAAGAGGAAAAATTCGTTAATATTAGGTTATTATCAGTGAGCTGTTCTGTTACCAGCAGTAAAACCGTTCCTTCGAATCTTGGAAATATAATATTAACATCTTGACATACCATTTGTAACGCTGACAATGATTAATATTTTCTGCCTTTGCTCAATTGTGGCCAATGCTCTATGCTTTTGTAATATTTTGCTAAATATTATAGTAAAATATATTAACAGACTTTATTACCAATTGAAATACTATCACATAGGGGTGGTTTTAACCCCCATGGCGGGTAAGGGGTAGCTAAGATGTTACAGATGGTTGTGAATAATGGAACTCGTTTTGCAGAGGTAGAACCCTATCCGGGTCTTGGTGCTTGGTTACATAAAATACAAAAAAGATTTTAAAGATATTTTTAAAAATAGTTCAAAATGTACAATTAGTCTCTAAAGGCTCGAATCTGGGCAAGCCAATTAATCTTTCAATAAAGGTCCATATCTGGGCAGGCATTTAATCTTTAAAGCAAGTAGACATGACTGTAATTACCATGGAACTTCACAGGTCTTAAGGGCCAGAGAGACCGAAGTCTTGAGGAAGGCAAAGTCCATCAACATGTCTAGGTTCTCATACTGTCAACAGCAGCATCGCCAAGTTGCCTCGTTGCTGTTTGAGCATGGGACCAATTGTGCGACTACAACACTGCGTTCTATTGATGCTGCCCCTCTACTCAAGAGTTTGCACTATCTTTTAGATTGTTAAAGAACATTACAATTTATAGATCGAACCTGATAGACAGGAGTGTTGGGCACAACATTATGAAAGATGAATCTTCTCTTTTTCAGCCAGGGGCCTCACGTGTCCTTAATGTTATATTAAAAGAATCATATGAAAAAGGTCGTCTCTGTGGAAAGAAGATTTGCGCGCAGCACTACTGAGAACAGAAGTGGCGGCAGCGTTTGTCAATTTAATCGCATAAAATTAAGAACAGCGTGAGAAATAATTGTGCTGGAGTGGGCAGTATTTGGACCTACTTTCCGCATTTCTTAGAGAATGATTCATTTACTAATCGTGGTCGATAAATTCTTATAGAAGACTGCCTCGCAACCTTTCTTGACGTTATAGTGTAAAGTCCCCGACATCGTAATATTCCGAGGGGTGACAAAATATTATTCTTATATTTAAATTACTGAGTGTTTTTTGTACCAGAATTATGATCATTATTGACGTTACGGAGATAATGTGATGAAACGAACGATGGGTTTAAACGCAAAAATGTATTTTATTCGTATCAGGAATCAGAAGGTTTCTGTTAATTTATAAATATAAATTACTCAACAATCTAATTAGATTTGTTATGTGTCGTATGTTGCTTCGTCGTAAATATTTAAATGCGATTATAATTTAATGATTTATATTAAATACATATAAATATTGAATTTTTTATTGTCTGAATACTGTCGTGACGCCACCTCGAGTATGCCCAACTAAGCATGTTAGAATGGGGTCAGGCGCGCTAGCAGACGAGACTAGGTTACGAGGTTGTGACGTCAGGCTATAAACAGTATAAATGGGGTAAGATCAGAGGATCTCGCCCACTCTCTACTCTCTCGCCACCTGGCCTCCCAGCCGGACCGAACCCGGGACCGTCAGCCTCCGCTCCGACCGAGCTGCTTACTGTCATCCGCCGATCTACGATAGCCTGACGAACATGATCTCGCCAACACTTCTCTCTGGGCCTGCACCCCATCAACCGTCTTTGTGAGTATTAAACCCCACTTACGCACTATGAGTTTCTCTGGAGCTAACCACCCGACCTCTACCCCCCTTTGCCGTGTCCAACCTCGCAGCTCAGCTCGGCCAAACACGGAGTTGCGAGCAAGACCACGACAATATTTTGTTTCTGAAATTGACTTTCAGGTAACATGAAATAAAATAAACGTTTTTGAATTTACAAATTATAATATCTTAGAGTAATTCAATGACAACATTCATTCTTTGTTACGAAAATATAAATAAAGAAAAAAATGAATCATGTTCTATTTTAACAATATCCAGATGTTTTATCTGATAAGGCGGATTGTAGTGCAAGTCGAGGTAATGATGTAATAGCATCTTAAAGAAGAAAAAAATCATATTTAAATTACCTCTTTTATGTATAACAGATTAGACTCTGAGACATATCTGACAAATCATTTGGAAGTCTAATAATCTTCTATATCATTCCCTCCCCAAACTATGAAATAATGTTTAAAGAATAATATAATAAATATATGAAATGGAATTGTACATGACTTAGTTTCCAATATTTGTACCAAGAAGCAAAATTTTAGAAAATATCAGGTGTTGTGGACATATTGATAATAATTTTTTTTTCCGAATAATTAAAAGTTTATTCAGAAATAAATATTTGTATATAGGCGTCAGAATCTATGTTGGAATCGAGAATCACAGTACAAAATATGGAGTTGAGGACAAAGTAAAATATAAAATTTAAACAGCAAAAGCTGCGTGTCTTTACTAAAAGCAAATATTACTTTGTGTTTCAGGAATCAATTTTCATCGGCAGTTGGATTCTTATCTCCGTTGTACCGGAGCCTCATCGTAATGAGATACCTGTTGTAGTCACCGGACCACTACATTTCGATGAACGTTTCATTACTATGTTGGAAAATTCACCTTCAAATGGATATATTCTAGTATTCACTCTTCGGGAGGACTTCGCTGAAAATAAAGAAATGCTTTACTTATCTAAACTCTTTACCTTTTATGTATCTGTTAGTCCTAAGGGAATGTATGTTGCTATTTGGCCATACGAATTTGCACTAGAAACTTCTGTCATCCTTCATATTTTTCGAACCTTAAGAGAAACATCAGGAACGGACGCAATTATTCTTCTCAACCTGAGAAAACAAGAAATTTATACCTATAAAGAAAAGGGAAATAGATGGATAATCCTGTTAGACCTAGATGATTTAAAATCGTTCGTGAATATGAATTATGAAAGACGAAAAAACATTAAACCTCCTGTTGTGAAATATAAAGATGTTCTACCTCCCGATTATTGGTTGTTTGCATTAACTCCAAATAAAGACGGAGTAAATTATTACAACGGTCCTGATGTGAAAATGTACGAAATTTGTAAAAAGAAAGGTATTATTCCATTATTAACCGAGAAGATATCTTACAATAATTCAACACTACACACGCATTATTTATCAACGGCCCAATTTGGAGGTACAGGTGTAGATCTATTTAAAAAATTCACCGCGTGTTTTTACGAATCAAATCTCGTGCTTATCGTACGACGTGCTCCAAAAGTATCACTCGCCACATTACTCCTGTTACCATTTCAAAGTAAAGTGTGGTTGTCACTGGGAGTCACAACGATTATTCTAGGAATTGTGTGGGTGATCATTGGTGGTGATTCTGGTACCAGAAAGCGAGTGTCTGTATTCGATGTTTATGCGATGATCATCACAGGAAGCTTAGCAGGTTCCACGCCACACATGTCTCAACGCATCTTCCTGTCAAGCGCACTTCTTCTGTCAATAATCGAATGTAATGCTTTCTCCGATCTTTTATTGACTTATCTCACTGTTCCCAAATATCATTCTAATGTAGACTTCGTTGATGAAGCTCTGAATTCGTTAGAAGTGCTTTACGTTATTCCGAACATGAAATATGATTCGATTCCCGACGACTATTTCTCAACGAAATACAAACATTTACAAATTATTTACAGTGATTCTTTCCAGGATGATATAAACCACATTCACGATATTTGTGACAATAATGAACACGGATATGCGTATCCTCAGGTATATTTCGAATACATGGTAAAGCATTTCGTTAGAAAAAAATGCGTTTCGTCTCTCCATGTGACAAAAGACATTGTTTCTAGATCATGTAAGATGTTTTATTCACTAAAAAATCACATTATATATGAATCTCTAAACAGAGTCACTTATCAGGTATTCGAAGGTGGTTTATATGAGTATTGGTTACGCAATTCAATTGAATTATTTGGTGGATATCATGAGGATAAAAATGACTTCGTTGTACTATCTCTTCGCGAGTTCTGTGGTCATTTTATTCTTCTGGGCGGTGGGTTATTTCTTGCTTTCCTGACATTTGCGTGTGAGTTTGCTTATCACTTTCTTGCTTCGTATCGCTCTCGTTGAGCTGGAGATGAGTTTATGTTGGAGCTTTGCCTTCATGTAGGACTTTTCGTATTGTTCCAATGATTGTTGAGACGGTTCACGTTTGAATAATGTTTCCTTGACAAATCTATTTGTGTGTACTTATCCTTGATCAATTCGTCGCGTGTGTAAAAATTAATTGCGTCGAAATTGTAAATTAAATAAATTATAACGTGTCTAAAGATTATTCTGATTATTATTTAATAATTCTTGATATTGTGTTTTTGTTCCTCTCAATATTTTGACTTATGTATAGTTTTCTTCCTCAATATTTTTTTATTAAGCAAATGTGTTTATCTAAGATCAGTGCCAACTTCTATTCGATGCCGAGTACATGAAGAGAGAAACGTGCATTGTACTAGTTCAGTGAATGGTAATAACGTGTTCACGAAGTTCTCGCTTGGATTTATTCTTCCTGTAAATCTGTATGGGAAACGTTTGCATTTATGTGATTAGTTTTCTTTAAGAAAGTACACAATTTAAGTTGTGTTCTTTTATCTGTGGTAAGTAACATGGTCGATATATTGTGACAAAAATTCTTTATGCCGTTTTAATTAGATCCGTAACATAAAACTGATATTTTGAAACCTGTGGGTAATTGTTTTTTCACCGGTGTTTTTCAAGGAATGTGTTTGATTTCTTCTGTACGAGAACCTGTGTGGCCAAACAGCTTTTCTGTTTGTCAGCTTTTATTGTTATAGCACTACATGTTTTTTGCGGTATTTGTTGCTGAAATATTAACGAGCAACAGAGTTCTTTTATTTTGTACTAAATAATTACTATTAATTATCAAAAAGTAATATTCCTTACAATCATTTATGACTAAACCAAAGTTTAGTTTTTCGCGCTAATTACAAATCTGCAGAGACAATAAAGATTTGTGACAGCAATCTAACAATAGAATGTATCTAAATCCTTACGCATTATTATCTAAAACCTAGAATTTGCATTTCTAATGTTGATTCTATGAAAAAAATATTTCTTTATTATTGGAAGTATTAAAATTTTTCCACATTATTTTTTCTGAGAAGGTTGAAGGCTGACACTTTTTGTAAAGAAGGATATTGAATCAGGAAAACTAAGTTTTTAAATTATTTTGTTAATGAATTTCTTCGAAGTCTCATTTTTCCTCGCCATCAAAGTTCTCAATACTTGTTCTTTGGCATAAAAAACACGGTGTAGGAGAACCCGGTTCCTTGACTTTTTTCATTTTTATTGTTGTATTTGTAAATGGGAAATGCAGTGTGCTGCTGAAGCTTATCTACATGGAGCGATGGTAGGGAGGATTTGGGTGGTAGGCCATTGCTAGTTGGTGGACCCATTAGCTGGTTTTACGCAGTAGTGTTAGTAAAGATAGTGTTAGTTACAGTTGTTGATACTTGCAGGAGGGGGATAGAGGAAGTATAATTCGTTTTTAAGCTTTCTCAGCTATGAAACTGGGACATTCATATGAAGAGCTACAAATTTATCTATCCCCACCGGGATTTTAACCCTGGATGAATTGGTTAACTCCTCACTGCGTGTGTTAATTACAGATTAACGCTTTTCTGGCCAACTATGATGGTAAATCTCCACTAATCGCGATTAGCTTGATTTATGAAATCTTGAAAATAACAAATTTCAAATTAAGGATTACAATGTAAAATGTCACAGCATTCTCTTAAGTTGAATTCGATGTGAACAAAAAAAATTTTACAGGCTAATTTATAAATTATAAAATGGTGTATTTTGAACTCAATACAGAGTTAGTTATGTTAAATCACAATAAGAAATTGTTTACATATTCAGTTAAAAATTTGTTTTTATATATGTAAATTGTTATGCATTTTTGCTCTTTTTTATATTATCCGAGGAGTAAGTAAGACTTAAGAGGATAACCAACATTACTTAAGGCAAAATCTTTTCGGACATCCAATTTGCTTATATTAGGAATAATACACCAGAACCACAGATTATTACAGACTGGACATTCCCATGCTAAACCCCTGGCAATTATTAAAGACTGAACCCGGTAGTGAGAGGGGATTACATTAAATTTTTGTCGGTTCAGCAGTTAATGGAACTATCGCTAGAGTTCTGTCCTCTCGCGGGTATTCCTCCACTTGCTTCCCTGACCACAACTTTAGTAATTGTCATATTATTATAAATTTATCATGAATCAAGCAATTCACACTTATACATTTTATAAAAATGTTAATATTTTAGTTTTTCTTCTTCATTTCTGAAATTAAAAAATTACGCTTTAGAATCTATATCTTAAACATAATAGAAGAAACTTGGATATACAATAAAGAGCACTAATAAATCAATAAATCAATAATTTAATAGCAATAAGAGCTTGATACTATGTCACTGAGTCAGTACAACAATACATTCTATATAATCGAGGTGAAAGATTTCAATACAAAGATTCGAAGAGTAGGCAAAAGATCTGTCGACAAAAGATTTTGTAAAAAGTTCTTGATAACAATAAAATTTTCTTAAGTTAAAAATACATATCGAATACAACTTCCTACATGTAATGTATTTGCAGGTCAGAAAAAATTTACAACAAATTCTTAAATGTATTTAATACGTTTGTACAAATTTAAAATAAGTACTACTTGATTACAAACACTTATAAATGGTTAATTCTACATCGTTAATTTCTTTTTATATACCATCACTGTGCATGGTTTCTTCAGTGTGACGGTATTTCGTATGGGAGTTTTTTAGTTGATAAAATTAGTATTTTTAGATAAGTTAAAGTTTCCTAAAAAGTAACTTGAGCAGATAAAAAACAGGATTTGCTTTGAATTTTTTAAATACAATTTATTCATTAAATTCAATTACGCTAGAACTTTACAGGAAGTAAATATCTATCATTTTCCGAAACATAGTCAATTGATTTACTCTTTCCAAGGAAAAACAACTTTTTTTTTCATGACTAAACATAGAGGACATATACTGAGCCCACTAAAATATTTAGTGCAATGATTCTATTGAAAAACAATAAAATTAGTCTTAAAATATCAATAGACAATTTTGCATTTAATTTTACTGATATTCATTTACGTAAACGCATCCCCTCCACATTTTNCCACCACATTTATATAATTCACTCTGAATTCCATCGCATCCTGTCGCTTTACCACTATTCAAGCTTGCTACAGCTTTTTTAATTTCTTGTACCGATGGTGGAGCTACGTTTGGTTCCGCTGTTTGGTATTCCCCATGTTTCTCATATCCCCTCCTACTTCCATTCTCTTTGTACTGAAAATGATTCGCGTAGTACTCTGCCCATCTATTCGAAATGTTGTTTCCCTCCATTAGAATTGTTCCATTATGCGCTCTAATGATTACTGCTCTAGGTTTGAATCCATTTTTGTTGTATTTGACTTCCCTGTACCATTCTCTAGCTTCTCCGCAATTGTACTTTTCCTTAATATTTTCCATCTTACTATCCCACATTTGTCTCTTTTTCTTCCTATACAGCTTGTTACACTCCTTTCTTTTTCCTTTATATGTTTGTTCGTTTTGTCTTGTCGATCTTCTCCTGTACATTTCACACGCCATATTCCTTTCATGGAGAGCATTTCCACGTTCTTCATCAAACCACTCATCTCTTTTTGGTCTTCCCTCCTTCTCTAGCACCTTCCCCGATATCTCTACTATACTTCCCCTTACATTACACCACAACTTTTCTACATTTGAATCATTCTCTTTGATTTTCAGGAGTGTATTTTCCAGCTCTTTACAATATTTCTCCTTGTATTCCTTATTTTCTAATTTTTTAACATCCCATTTCCCCATTTCACTTTTCTTTATTTTTGGTGTCTTACTAACTTTCAAATTAACTTTGGCCCTTACTAGAAAATGGTCCGTTTCTATCTTTGCTCCCCTCATACTTCTTACATCAGTTATATTCTTACAGTGTCTCCTGTCTACCACTACATGAACTATCTGACTCAAATATCGGCTGTCAGGTGGTCTCGAAGTCTCCTTGTGACATCTTTTGTGTGGATACCTTGTATCTGAGACCGCAAGGTTTTTACCATTGGCTAGATCCACTAACCTCCTTCCGTTATTGTTAATATTTTCGTGTATGGTATACGGTCCACATGCTGGTAGCACATAACTTTCCTTGCCCACCTGGGCATTGAAATCCCCCAATATGACTCTCATGTCATATGATGGTATAGTGTCGATGACTCTCTCTAATTCAGCGTAGAAAATCACCTTTACATCATCCTCCTTCTCCTCTGTAGGAGCACGTACAGATACAAATGTAACATTAAAAAATTTCATCCCAAGTCTAATGAGACACNTAATGAGACAAATTCTTTCATTTATTAACCTATAATCTATCAAACTGTGTTGTACCCTACCACTTAAATAGAACCCTGTGCCAAATTCATGTTTTCCTTCTTCTTTCCCACTATATACAATTGTGTATTTTCCTATAGAGTCCACCCCCTTCCCGATCGACCTAATCTCTTGCAGTGCACATATATCCATTTTAAAATCTGTCATTTGCTTTTCTAGATCCTTTACTGCCCCTTTTCTGTATAATGTCTTAACGTTCCAAGTTCCAATGTTCATTACCTTATTCAATTGCCTATTTCCGTCATACTTGGGATTCCACTTCCGAGGCTTCTGAGTTTTCCTAACCTTAACATTTTTTACAGAGATAGGGTGTCAACTTAAACCTAACCCCCTGAGATCCGGAGGACCAATGATTTTTGGTCGAGGTTTACTCCCCTAGGGGGGTTGGTTCCACTACACCTACAGAGGCCCATCATTTATTGTACAAGAATGTGTGGGCGCAAGTGACGCAGTGAGGCGTAAACATTAAAAATAGGAGATGACAGCAAATGCTAAGTGATTATTGGTAGCATCGTTTACAAGTCTAATGTTTACAATAACTGTTCAAAATTGAGTCAACCAACAGTAATACATGATTGAAAGCGACGGTAGAGCGATCAGTGAACGTCTCTAAGATGCCAAGTACTTCACGTAAACGTGCAGCAGCTACAGGGTTTCGAGCTACGAGATCCTCATCTGAGTCAAGTGTAGTCGCATAAACAAGTTTCTTCAGATGTTCTTAATAAAGGGATGTTTGCGCCTTAAGGCATTTAGTGTCCTGTCCCACCATTTCATGTTTGTACCTTGAACTTGAAGTCACTCTTCCTTTTTAGACATGTACACCAACTAGTATTTTATATTATTAACGACCCTTATATTAAGCGCATTCTTCTAACACGACCACGGAGCAATAATTTCACACTGCTTAGATAGCAGTCACACAATGAAAATGAAACAGCTTATTTGAAATATTTAGAAAATAAAGTCTATGGTGTGCCTCGAGTAACCCTAAGTGGTTGACCGGAAGGATTACCGTCGGCAAGTGACGGGGTCAGTTAGGGTGCCAATGAGACACTGAGTGCGCATGAGGTGCTTAATACTCACAACGGTCAGTATCGGGACCGATTGTCAGAGGAGGCTGTGGAGCAGAGTGCGGCGCGGCGGTCGAGGTTCGGCGCCAGTGGCGACATCTCGGAGGACGGTCGGTTGAGAGTTCCTCCGCGGCAGCGTCGACGGAAGACGTCGGGAGCTGATCGAGATCGTGCAGTGACGTGTCGGAGACGGCTGCGCTGATTGAGTGAGGTGAGTGAGGCCGATTGACCCAGTTCTCTCCCTTAAATAATGTTCCCCGTGCGCGTCACTGTGCTCTATGAACCCCCTCCACGCTCGACGTTGTATACTTGCCTCCAATAAAGTGATGACAGCTTAACCATGCGTCCGACATTCGACACTATATAAAAGGAAGTCAGAAAAATATTTGCAAATAATATTATGTTATATTTTTAAGAAGTTCTAAAATAGACGGTGTCGCTATCCTCCCGTTGTGGTTCGTTATTGATTGGCCGAGCAGAATCCCTAAGTTTGGACGCAACGTGAAGGAGGAAATTATTAGACAGGTCATAGAAAGGAGTGATAAGGTTTAGTGATGCTCAGAATTGGATTGAGACATTATTATACTCACAATGTGTTTAGGTTGCGCAAGGCGGCGGCCAGAGAGAAACAGGTAAAAGTCGTGACGTAATCTGACTAGGAGTGCGATGAGCGCGGAACGGACGCTGGTCCACACAGCTTCCGGCTTCTGGATGGACGTTGGGCAGAGGGACAGCACACTGGGGTGTCACTCCACGGCAACTCACACGCAGCAACTGTGTCCGTCTGCTCTCGGAATATCGGAGAACAGAAGGAGTTCGAAGTGGTTTCACACAGAGGCAACTCCCACTCTGTTACAGATTCCTTCTGCTCCGGATCAAATCCGCCCCTCGATTTTATACGGTTATACTCCTTACGACAATACCCACTAACCTACTTCCTCTGGCCAGGCGATGTCATTCTTGTAGTTGCTAGGATTCCAATATAAGGACAAGAATTAAGTAGTCTGGCATCAAATAAAAAATCTTCATTGAACCCTCAAGTATTTTGGTATGCATATAGTACATGATAATGCTAAAACAATGTATATAATGAAACATCTTAAAAACATATTATTGTAATTCTAACTGAAGGGTCAAATCAGAATTTAAACCTCACTAATTAAAATTACTTGTTTGGAATTTATCCGTTTTATGAAGATGGTCTTCAGTGATGGAAATTTTTGATATTTGCCTATTAAATAATGTCTCTTAAATCGAATAACCTTCTATACTTTTCGGGTTGAGATGCGTTCATTGTAAACTAATAATATTTTCCATTTGCTGCTGTGAGGAAATGTGCGCACTGATGCTCACCGAGTGCAAGAACGTTGTTTCACTTGAAAGAGAATTGCTCTATTTGCCTATCGTTTGGGGATATGGTTGTTCCGTTTGCTTTCGAGGCGAAATCGAATGAGCTGATAACGCGTCAATGATGAATGATGCGAGTGTCTTGCAAGTATTTTCTTCGTCTGAAGCTCCTCAGATGAAAACAAAATAGTTTCTCGTAAAATATGTCTTTCCAAAATATGAAGAATTATTTATATTAATAATAATTTATTGTCAAAAAAGCAGTACAAACTGTGTATGACCATGAGGAGAACAACAAACTAAATTACTCTACGGAATGAAGCAAAAGACCATCCCATCAATTCCGATTAAGGATCCTAAAGCAGAAACGGATTCAAAAAATTGAACAAAAATTCATAGATAAAATAAAAAGTTATCAGCGAGTTATAATACTAATAGAATGACAATAAGTTTGTAATTTACGCAAAAAATTTACATGTACAAATTATTAACAAACTATAGATTATTCTGAGTACTGGGTTTAAAAATCATAAGAATTGAAATAGCACTAAATTTACGTTTTATTATTACAATAAACATGCCCCTAGACAAAGCCTAGGGAACCTGTATAAGAAAACCGCCTCTAACCGAAGAAAAAGCGGAGAAAAACCCGGGCCTGTATGGGGCTACAGAATTAATGTACACAACCGTGCAAAAGATAAGTACACATAAAAATTAATTAATATGAATCATAACACAAAAAATCATGCATGAAAATAATTTTTGAAGTTGTCATTAGTTATTTAAAAAGTACTACAGCAGTGGCATGATAAAGTATAAGACGGATTTAACATTTATTAAAATGAATAAATTCTTCTACTCTCTACAAAAACTGATGCAGGAGGTAATTTTTAACCGCGGATTTGAAGAGATTCAATTTCATAATATCTTTGATATTCTTGGGCAGGGATTTATATAAGACGATTACCGAATTATATGATTCTTTTTGGCAATTAATGGTTGACACTCTAGGGCGATGAATATTATTCCTATTGCGTGTATTGTGTTCGTGACCGAGATTGTTTTGTATGAAACAATATGGGACTCCAGTAATTCGGTCTTAAGAAACACGCTCGTTTCATAAATATAAATTCAGGGAAGCGTTATTAGATTGAATCCCCTGAATAAAGGTTTACAAGAGTTTCAGGTGTGAAGTTTAAAAATTATCCAAACTATCCTCTTCTGAATTCTGAAAGTTTGAATACTCTGACGGGAATATCCCCTGATGGTAATGCCGTAACGTAAATGGGAGTAAACGTTTGCAAAATTTCAAATGATAGATTTCTTGTGATTATTCCAATAATATTATGGTGAACAGGTACTATTAGCATTGTGCATAAATACAAAAATACTATTTGTTGATATATTAGTAGTTATTTTTTATATTTTTATTAAATTATTCTAGTTTTATTCATCTAACTATGACCCGAATCGTGCAGCGAATATATGTTCCAATTCCTTGTTACCCTATCCTGGAGTGGGGAATTCGTACGGAGCAATGACGTATTTATCCGGTATTATTTGATATTCTTAAGAGCAATAAATGTTTAACTCCGTAAGTCGTCCGTCAACTCATCGTCCACACCATGGATATGCCAACACACACTTTTCCCCTGTATAATTTTTCAAAATTTTTTGCCTCTTCATCAGTCACTGAAAGATGATATGTTTTGACTTTCTTCTAAATCAACTTACAAATTACAGGAGAATAGACTTTGCTTTGTATTTACCAACTGTCAGAGCAAATGGAATGTGACAAAGTGATGAAAATGTTTAGGATGAACCCAGTAAACATATCGCAAAAGTATGAGTGTATGCAGACGAACATGATAAATTTAAAGGTCTCAATATTTTTTCCTATGATTTTTTATTCTTTCTACAGCAGCTCAGACTGAGGAGTATATAATTGAAAAAATCCAATAGTAGGTTATGTATTTCTTTCCTTTTCATACGGATACACGCGTATTTATACACAGACGGCAATGTCATTAATGTTATTATTTTCGAATTTTTACTGCATTTGGTGATTAAGATTTAGTTTGGAAACAATAAACAGATACCAGTATGTATTTGTTAAATATCTTCTTTTATAAATATTTTATCCGCCGCTTCTCTTGGGACCTTAATCGGAACTGATAGGAAAGTCCATTGGTGACTTTGTTAATTCTAAAAAATTAGTCAATCTTCGTCCCCGCGTTTATACGCAGTCTGTAACTGCTCATTTCTCATTGACGTTTATTATTAATTTAAATACTAAGATTCGAGTTGTATTTTACACCACATTATTAAAGAATTCGATAACCGTTTAAACGACCGCATTCCGTACCAGAATATAATCTACGTAATAATATCTGATTCGTACAGTGACAGGAGAAAAGGGGGTACTAAATATAGTTTTAGTGTAACTAGAATTAAATCACTAAATAGTATCGGCAGTAATGTGTATTGTGATTTAAACTTCAGTAACATATTTCATTGATC
>NNCF01132632.1:262368-272816 GCA_002313205.1 Laupala kohalensis | reverse complement strand
TATATATATATATATATATATTCTAATGTACCGTGGATCTGAATATTATAACATTATTAAATTATACTGACACATTTAGATTAAATAAAAATAAGGATTCGGAACTCTGATGCAGATTATCACAATTTTATTTTGATTTCTCAAGTTGAACATATTCACACAGAATTGACACTTACAAATATTTCTTCCCCATAGAACAATTAAGAAAACATTACTCTGCGATATTACTGTTACAAATGTTCTTCTTCTTTAATATATTTCATTATACAAAGAAACGCATTTGCATCATAATGCATTTAAATTTCATAATACAAAGAAACACTAATATTCTTTAAATTTAATGCCATAATATTGCACGTTATGAGCTCCTTAAATAATTTAAGCGCAGATAAAATAAAACAGTTTATCTAAAATGATTCTTGAGGTTCTTCTCTCTTCTTCAAAAAAATACATTACGAAACTCTTTATTTCGATGGGCCGTTCTCTTAGAACAGATACTTGTACCTCATCGAATTACAAATATTGCAAGTCCTTATCATTTGATGCCACATCAATTAAGTTTCGTCTCACAAAAGGTCTAATAAAACCTTTTTGCAAATAGTACATTGGGCTTCTTACCCCTTCGGCTGGCTGAAGAGATATAAAAGTCACTGCGAGGCGAACAGTCCGAATACTTTTCCACTTCTCGGACACACTTAGGAAACAATCTATGCGACTGTTATTCCGAGAAGTCAGTGAGGTATAAGAAAGAGCAATGCTGGCTGCTGTGCGTGCGGCTATCCCCTCCACAGTAAGGAGGTTGACAGAAATTACACTTCGCATTCACACGTAAATGCACGCGCGTGCAAAATGCCCGAACTGGTGGCTGTGGCCGTCCCTAGTGTAAGGGACCTCCTGTGAGTAGCTAAAGCTAATAGACGGGAAGCCAAAGAGGTAATAGAAAACTTGGGGACCGTAAGGTCAATTAGTAGCTCATGGTCTACTCGGTAACTCAAACCAATCCGTCATAAAGAGTTACGTTTCCATTAGCACTATGCAATAGAAATGCCTACAAGATTTTGTTTTCTGCAATGCTCTCACGGATTGTTATGGAAATTGGAGATATTGAAATAAATTTGTTTGATGCGAAGAACGAACATTACGACAACACAAAAGCTCTCAGATTCGTTTGCAGATTCGCATAAATATTGTAGTGTTCCAAACTATGATGATCCATGCTCTTTTTTCCCAATCTCCTGTTCACAGCTTTAGTTTTATTTATCTATACAGTGATACAGTACTATATAGAATTTGAGAATTTTTATTTAGGAGGTCCGAGCATCTGAGATTCAAGAGCCATATTTTACAACTTGCTTTTTTATTTTAAATCTAGAAATATTCTTCAATCAATATAATTTTTCGAATTTAAAATATAAAACATGTAGTTGGACAAACAAGTTAAAAAATAACCATATTTGCTGCAGATGATCTAATATTCTATTGTTTATTTGTTTTTCAGTTTATTCGACTGGCTTCGAGGGTTGGGAATTTTCAACCAGACCACATTTGAGGGTTCAACCCACCAAGCTCGCGAGTGGGTTTCACTCCCAGGCACTCTTTGGAGCTTTGTTTATTTCCCAGCATCTATCTATCAATGCTTTGCTTATGGGGGAAACTAGGGGTCATTTTCTATCATCAACGTTGTGTAATGTGTTTAATGAGTTTAAAGAAACTTGTGATTGTGCACACCTTTCAGTCAAGGTTTATATTGTGAAACCATTTTTATTATGGTTTTAATGTATCAAACATTCTACAATGGTATCACAAGGTCAATACCATTTTAGAATATGTGTTTTTGTAATATGTATGATGATGAGTGAATACGAAACTTCACAAGTTTCGCTACTGCAGCTCAGCCGTTGAAGGTGTGAGAGCTTTGATCGACTGAATGCAGTGGTGGGTGACCTGTTCCGTCCTGAGAATGAACCATGTGAGAATCCGCCATTTGAATGAAGGAACAAACGTCTCCCGATCTCCCATCCTGCCACATCAAAGGTGGCGACCTTCTCTTCATGATTGAGCTTCCGCATGCGGACGCGGGGGAAGCAAATTCACAAAAGAGGGAGCATCATCAGTTTCCAATTTCGCGTCCAGGAAAACAAAAAAGGAAAGGAAAGAAGGAAGGATAGGACGTTGAGTCGAGATAAAACGTAACTTTCGCACTTTTTATTCGAGTAAAAGAAGATATCGGAATACCGAAAGTAAGGTAGAAGGAGGTCAAAAAGAAGACGTAAATATTTTGATGAGAGAAAAAGGGAATTAAATGGGGTTAAATAGGAAAAATATGGAGACAAAAGAGAGGAAAAATAAAAATTGAATGAGAAATGAAGTGAAAGGTCGAGTGGTTTTTAGCAATATTAAGGAAAAGAAAGGAGAATGTTATTCAGAAAATATCTATACATGTAAATAGCAGGTAAAAAATAGAAATATGAAGTTATTTTTGAAGTCAGGGCAATAATGGTCTCCATTGCCTTTAGCAGAAGAGATAAAATCTAGTTCAATATGCCTGAAACAAATAACCACGTCGAGAACCCCGGAGGTCGGTGTAATGAAGTGTCATAAACGATAATACGTGTGAGGTGACTACACTGGCGAAAGTATTGTGCTCGGAATTCAACATAGGGAAGAATATCACGTCCCATTATTCTTCCTTAAAGTATAGAAATTTTAAGGTGTTTAAAATGAAATGGAACTCAGTGTAAGAGAGAAGAGCATGTATAACAGTAAGCAGAACTGTGTAAGAATACTTTTGAACCATAACCCTCGTGAAAATTATTTGAATTTATGAACACCATTTTTCAATTTTGTTTACATATTTGGGTAAATTAAAAATATTGAAATACAGTTCCTGAAATAGTGATAAAGAAAAATAAATTAATAAAATGTACCAAAGGAGTTTTACGTGTATCTTGTTCCCTCGTTTACTTTTTTATCTCCGACCCGGAGGCATGCGATCCCATCGTGGAAAAAGTGAGCAAACCCAATGAAGACAACCAGAAAGAGTTGTATTTGAAAACTAAAAAAGCAGGCAAAAGAAAATAAGAGCGAGGGCAGGGTGTATTGAAGAAGGGAATTTCATCTTCGGTACTTCTGACCTCTCGTTTTCATAAGGGTTCTACCTACTTCACTGTACATCAATACGTGAACCCTTATTCGATACTAAATCCAAATGATTTAACGCTTTAGTTGAAAAAGGATTATGACATGAAACGGTTTTTCAAATGTTTAGTAGCCTATCCCTTTTCATAATTATATTAAAATCCGCACACGAAAGTGGTATGATATAGACGTAGTAATAGAAGAAACATTTTATATCAAAACATTCAATATAAAAAACACTGCCGCTTCGCTTTACTCATTACAACATTTGATAGAGATGAACAACTGTAAGTTAGATACTGTCACAAATTTCTTACTATCTTGCCTGGAAAATATATATTTTTTTAAATTATGATCTACTTTTTAAATACTATAACACAGCGTTTGTGACCTCAGTTCTACTCAGTTCACGTTTTACAGAATATTAGAATAGTATTCCAACATTAGTTTGATGTTTTTCCTCTAGGACATGATTCTGATGATTTGAATGAAATTCGGGGATTTTGAAATGAATTGACATCCACCAAAGTTCTTGGAAAATCTCAGGAAATCTTGTATTTTTATCTTATAGGCAAAAGCGCGACCTTCGATTGATAGTCAATATGCAATAGAAACACGTGTGGGCTAAAAGAAGTATCTAGGTATTATGAATTTAAATGTGATTAAAAATTAGAATAATAAACTGTAATTGTCTCATTCTAGTATTATAAATCATTTTTATCTGTTACGGATTATGGAGGAAAATTTAAAGGCAAAACTGAGTATTAAACAATTGGTTAGTTCAAAACTTATTTCCATATATGAGCAAATTATTAAAATTGTTATAAATGTATGACTATTTACCGACTTCACTCAATATATCAATTTTTGATGTACAGTAGTGGAGATCTATATTCTAGTATAGTAGTCTGACATCTGTGTCGCCGGTGATTTTTTTGTCATGATGATTGAATAAAAATTGAAAGTACTTGCCGTAATTAATATGACGTATATCGTCTATATTTAATTTTTTATGCCAAAAAAGGGAATAGGTATTTGACACGCCTCATCTTTGGATTTTTTTTATTGGGGCGTTACTTGAATCAACGACTAATATTCGCAGGAGAAACATAATGTAGAAAAAAAATTCTCTAATGTATTAACAAATTAGTTGAAAAGTAATGTTAGTGAAATTTTCCAACTACAAAACTTTTTCACTCAATCAAGACTACAACGAACTGAAAATTTAAAACGGAGGAGACAGAAAAGTTCGTTTCACTGAACATACTCTTCCGAATAGCGGGTAATATAATAGATTTGTAAGTGTTTACATCGATGTATGAAAACAAATGATCATCTGAACATGAGATACACACCATATATTACGATGAAGATAGCATGTGAAAGCAGTACGAATTCTCGGTCCCCTCGTTCGAGCCTTATCTCCCCCCCCCCTTTAGAGAAATGACGCTCCAATCTGCAGGCACCGCAGCATCCATCGAGGCCAATGCGTCCGTCGTATACCCAAATCCACCTTCGCCCTCCGCATCTCTCGCTCTCATGGAGGATGAAAAACGCGTCTGCATATCGCGTTCTTCTCTGCGGTTAGGGAAATGGCGAGGCCAAAGCAGCTGTCATGTATAAAAGTTCAGTTAGTCCACCGCAGAAATGAGTGATATTCGTTTCAATTTCGTAGTGGTAGGTCGCTTCTGGCAGCGCCGTCCATTCGTTAGGGTTGTCTTCCGGTGTCGCCCCCTTCAGCTTCCATCGTCTCGTCCTCCAACGTCCCTCTAGCAGCCTCGAACTCTCCGACGGTCTGATATGTATCCCTCCAGCGAAGATATCGAGTTTCCGGATCCATAGGAAAACAAAGCAAAAAAGGATTGAAACATAAAATCTGACAAAAGCTAGAGTTTCAGAAGGGGGAAACCGAGGCTTATGCCACTGGAACAACATGATAAAAAGAACTTGATAAAAAGGAAGAAGAAATGAATAGGTAAAACATAATCAATAATTTTACAATTCTTCAAATCAACGTGATAAGACGCACATATCGATAATGAATTACGGAAAGAACTGTGACATTAATGAGACTGAAGAGAAAAAAACAATAAAAATTAAAAAAAGAAAAGAACTTAAGTTGAAGCTGAGTTATCAATAAGAAAACAAATTCTTTTCCACGCAAGGGAAGGGTTATAAAGAGAGAGAGAGAAGGACGACAGCGGAGCGAGCAGTGGTAACGGTAGCATTGTGGGTATGTGAGAGAGGAGCCAGAGTAAAAACGCAAAAAGAGGTATCGGATGTTGGAATGCAATTGATAAGTTATTCTAAGCGTCAGCCTGGCGTAGGTGGGTTGACAGTGGCCATAACTCTCACACGCCGCGCGCCTGCGGGTCTCTCGTGTCGCTCGTCTGCTGTTTATGTCGCAGGAGATATTCCGCACCATTGGGCCGGCGCGGCGCGGGTTCAGAGGTGGTGGCTGGGGATGGAACACCACCGTGGCTGGCTGCTACTGGGTACACCCTCAGCACCGGTTCAAATACGTTCCCTTCTTACAATAATTGTTCCAAGTTATGTGACACGTAATATAGGCGCGTTTAGGTAGCAGAAATTTCAGCAGAAAATTTGATTGGCTATGAATAGTTGAATTTACTTATTAAATGAATATTGATGTATATATCTAAATGAGTTTAATGAAATATAACATTATTACCTCATTTAAAAATATTTTCTCCTCCTTGAAGCGAAACGACAATATGTGTGTTGCGTACTTATTATAGAAGTAACTGTAAAAGTACCAAGAAGAAAGTCTATGACGCGCGTTAACGCGTTATATTTAGAGCGAATACATGCGCTAAATAAAAAAAATACATATTAAAACTATGAACATTATTAATTTATTGTAATCCTATATCGGAAGGTTTTCGTTAAGAAATATTCTATTTCGATGCAATTGTTTGTAAGTGGAGAAAGTATTTGCCGTAATCACCATGTTAACGATTTTTTAAAACAGTGAACAATATAATGGTAAAATAAATTAATTTGTTTTTCTGATATAATCTTCTTTGGGCTGTCGCTTTGTACCAACGTTCTCCCAATAGCTCCTCGAATGTGCAGTGAGTGTACTCTCCGTCCCCCGATATTTATCAGGCGTTTAGGCCCTTCTCGCTTGGGGGTGGAATATTCTGCGCCACGCACCCCCGCCGCGTCACAGCCCTTGTGCGCCGCTAGACAATACGTCAGTCGAGCCGTGGCCTCTCATCGTTCCATCATCGCTCCATGTGACGAGGACGGTTCTCGGTTTGCGACCCGACAGTGACAAAGACTGCTCGGAAGGCGACTCGCTTGTCTCGGAGAGACACGAGCTAAATGATAGGGGCTACCGTACATTCAAATTCAAGACATATTCACGGTTAAATAGGAAACTATTCAGGTCAAGATGTGATGAAAACGATACATCTCTTCTTACGTCCCTCACGACGTAGCTCTTTTTTCAATTTTATTTTCATTGACTCGTTTTTTAGACTAGACATATTTATAGGAAATATTAAAAAAGACACTAAAATAAATTAACCAGAATATGAGTGAGGGAACAAATATGTTACACGCAGAGTAGAAAATCAGGTACTGTACACAGTGCCTAGGAAATTGAAGAAATTCTGAAACCACCAGAAAAAGTAAAAAATATTTTTTATTTCCAGCATTGCGTTGTGAATGTTAACAATATCTAACGTATAACAGGCAAAGTAAGAACAAACACCTTTTTGCGAATACATTGCCCAATATTCTGGACTTGACCAAGTGTTGAGCCGATACTTACAATAACAAGCTGAATTATTGAAAGTCCTAGTATTCTTACTAGCAATAGAGCGAACACTTTTGAAATTTGAATTTCAAAAAAAGTGCTGTGGACAAGAAGTAGTGAGGTAGATAGTTCATACATTGACAATGTTAATAATATGGGATTTGGATGTTTTTGTGAGTAGGCTTGCGCCAGTCGCCATGTCTAGCTGATGATATGTGTAGTATGGTCGACATGGAGCGGGCGCCTTTGAACACAATTTATGGACACAATAAAGTCATCAAATGGATACCGGAAGTAACTCAGTGAATACTAGAAACGTGTGCTGCTTCTGTGGAGCGGATTATTAGTGAAGCGATTTTTTAAATAAAATCAGTGGATGTAAATATATTTCCAAGAACGGTCCCATGTATTTGCTGTTGGTAGCAGAGAACTAATCTATTTATGAGTTTCTGCATAACACGGGAGATACTAGCGTTTCTTTTTTGAGGCGGAAGAACTATTGCTGATGCTGGTGTTTATAAACATTAATATATTGAGACATAGGGTTGATACTTGTTTCAAATACATATGAAATATATAGGACTGAGCGTAATTTTAAAGTTCATTAAGACCTTGTACCATAGGATATTCTGATGTTTTGACAATATAAGCAGTAGCGTAAGGAAAGTTGAGTCCAACAGAAAACAAAGAGATTTAGTTACGTGACGTCCCACAAAATTCAGATACGATATCGAGAGGAATTGACAATACCTCATGGGAAGAGTTTCGTATTAGGACAACTACTCTGACATTCTGGGTAGAGGATAGAAGGTACATAGAGAATTGAAATACTATAAAAGAGAGGACATGAATTACTGACAGGCTACAGATAGTGACTCAAGCGTGTGGACATTGCGGAGAACAGAGTGACGACAGTTAGTTCATCTAGAGTTCGTAACAGGTCAATGGAACATGGATCGATTACAACGCAACATGGATATACGCAAGATATCGAAATGGACAAGGAAGTGTACAGATCAAACTGAGAACGAGGTAGATAATGAAGATAGGAATAGGGTGGATTTAAAGAAATTAAAGAGGAAATACGAGGAGATGACTGATATATTAAATGGGGAAAATTCAAGAAATTAACCATTAGTGTACAAATGCAAGTTAGGGATGGAGTACAAGTCATATGGAAAATGGTGGTAACTTTAAGAGAGCGAAATGAAGAGTTGGAAGAAAAATTGGGATTAATGAAAAGCGTAGCAGATTTAAAAGACAATATGGACAAGTTGAATAGAAATTTATGGAATTTCAGGAAGAATTGACATGGAGGAGGTGGAGAAGAGATTGATTCATATATTAGATGATAGGCATAATATGCTGACAGAAAGAATATGTTACAGAATATAGGCAGTTCAGAAATGTTGCATATACAATAGTAGGGGTATTGAAGACCGAATGGTGAAGACTGTAGAAGAGGTTGTTTTGGGGAAGTTGACCGAAATAAATGAGAATCAAAGCACAGAACAAGAAGAGAGGAATGAAAAATGAAGTGATCTAGAAAACGTGGTATTAACTGCGATCAAAGAGATGGAGAATCGGCAAGACAGACAGGACTGTGTAACACATTGTGGACTGGAGAATAGTGATTGTAGTCTGGAAGAGATGCTAGAGAAAACGCTCCAGAAAGGAATAGCTGTGGGTAAAGATGACTGTTAGGGTGAAATAGTGAGGATAAGAAGGGGTGCATCGGCAAACAGGTGGGAAGATTGTCATATTGAAAAAAAAACAATAAAGAGGGGCAGTTCAATGTTAGGGAGAAAGTACAAGATATGCTACGAAAAAATAGGGTACGGCTAAATGTTGGAAGTGCAAAAGAAGCTAGAACAAGTGCCTTGATATTGACACTACATAACGAAGAAGATGTTGCGAACTATCTAATATTGTAGAAACTAATATTGTATACTCAAATTGGGATCATTAAAAACAAGCAGACCAAAGGTAATATATGGGGTTGAAACAGACGTATCAGAAGATTACGTAGTATTGTGGAAGAATTTAAAGGTGGGAAAGAGGAAACAGAAATAACTGTCAAGTGTAACGATAATACGACAGAAATGAGAGAAATTAGATTTTGGAATTAGACGGAAAGGTATTTCAAAAAGTAAATCGCCAAGGAACAGTATACAACAATCTTCGTTCGTACGTCGTGGAAAAATTTATAAAATCTCTTAGGTGTTTCCGGTGGCATCGTTTCGGTCATTTTTGTTAAAATTCTACAAATGACTTTGACGTATGTGGTCATTGTGGAAACGATGCCCACCGTTACAAAAACTGCAACGCGAAGAACGAAATGCAGAAATGTATGACTGCACGGGAGAATATTAGATAGTTAAGAATTGATTAAATATGTGTCATAAAATAAAATAGGTATATTCTTACTTCAAGTACCGTACACTAGGAGAGGGAAATTAAAATATATACCGATGAGTTACTGTACAATCTCTAAGGATTAAGAAAGAATTTTTTTTTAAATTAATAAATGTGTATTTATTTATCAAGTGCAATATTTCATTATGCTTCTGTACCTTAACACAAAGTCATGACCAGGGTTATATATAAATCTATGCTTCATTTTCCCTTGAAAATAAATTGCTTCATTTAGTTTCATATTTTCTGTATCTTGTATTTTCTTTTTCTTCTGTCCACGTCTGTCTCATTGTGATTCTTCAACTTGTATTTGTTTCATTGTCTTTTTTATTGTCATCTTACGTTTGGTTTTTTGCTGCATTTTATATTGTTATAATTTCTGTGTTATAATCCGTAAAATCAGTATATGCAGTATTCTAGAATAGGAAAGAAACTATTTATAATAATAAATTTATTGTCAAAAAAAGTACAAACTGCGTATGCCTCGTGGAGGACAATAAACTAATTTACTCTCCGGAAGCATGCAAGGGACCATCCCATCCATTCCGATCAAGGGCCCTAAGGCAGAGGCGGATTCAAAAATTTCAGCAAAAGTTCCTAGACAAGATAAAAAGTTAGCTGCGAGTTATAATACATATATAATGTCAATATGTTTGTAATTTAACGCAAATATGTTTGTAAATTTACATGTACAAGTTATTATCGAACTATAGATTATTCTGAGTATAGTGTTTAAAAATCATAAGAGTTGAAAAAACACTAAATTCACGATTTATTGTTACAATAAACACGCCCCTAGACAAAGCCTAGAGAACCTGTATAAGAAATCCGCCTCTACCCGAAGGAAAAACGGAGAAAAACCCGGGCCAGGATGGGGCTACAGAATTAATGTACACAACCGTGCCAAAGTTGAGTACACATAAAACTAAATTAATATGAGCCTTACGGCAACACAATCATGCAAGAAAATAATTTTTTAAATTGTTATAAGTTATTTAAAAAGAGCTACAGCAATGGCGTGCTAAAGTACAAGACGAATTTAACTCTTATTAAAATCAATAAATTCTTTTACAGTGTAGAAGCACTGGTGCAGGAGGTAGTTTTTAACCGC
>NNCF01132632.1:217491-261704 GCA_002313205.1 Laupala kohalensis | reverse complement strand
GCATTGGCGTGCTTACACAGTAAATTAGTGTCATCAGCAAAAAGAATCATTTTGCAATCTGATGTGGATGATGACATGTCGTTCACATTCAATAAAAAGAGTATAGGGACGATAATTGATCCTTGGGGTACTCCGCAAGTAAGTGGCTTTGTTTCTGAAAGACAACGCTCAAGTATTTTATTTTTAGTATAGGATATTTCTACTTGTTGATATCTATCTTTTAAATAAGAAGTTAGCCATTGATGTGGAAGTCCACGAATGCCTAAAGAATGCAATTTGGTAAGGAGAATTCCGTGATCGATGACATCGAATGCTTTGGATAAGTCAAGAAAAACACCCTGAGGATTTTCTCCACTGTCTAGAGATGTGGTAACATCGTTTAAGAAGGAAAATATGGCGCTTGTAGTGGAAAAGGATTTCCTAAAACCGTGTTGATCGTCAGAGAGAATGTCATTTTTTTAATATGGTAGAATGAGTGCTAAGAGAATATAGGAATTATGATATTATACTGACCGGAGATTGGAATGCACGATCAACAATGTGGGAGATACGAAAAAGAATGAGCATGGGGCAGACTTAGAAGAGGTTATATTTAAATACATTTTGGAAATATGTAATACGTATGAATTGGAAACTTTTAAAACAAAAAAGAGAAAATCTATTAGATTTGACGTTACAGAATAATGTAAAACAAGTAACAGATTGGAAAGTAGCAAGGAAAATCGAAAGTGATCATTTGACAATATAATTTTGTATAGGAAGAATAAATGGTAATGAAGAACAGTGTCCAACAAAGAGCATCAACTTGATAAAAATTGATTGGGGAAGATGGAGATAAAAGAGGGAGGACAAAAAATGTATCATAGTTTGTGTCCGAAAGAAGACGTAGATGAAACTGAACTGTAGATATTGCAACTTGGAAGTAAATATGCTGGGAAAAGAGGGAATGGATATTGTCGCGGGATGAGGTCGTGGGACAAGAGTCTAAAATGTTTCAAGAAGGAGAAAAACAGGAGAAGGCGACAATACCAGCGTCTAAGAGTAAATACAGATAGAAAGGAGGAGTTGCGTAAAGAATATAAGCGTGGTTTACGTGAATTAAGTGATAAAATTATGGAAAATAAAAGAAGAATCTGGCATGCTTTTATATAAGATAGTTTACAAACACACATTTGGTAGTTGCCATATTTGATGGGGCGGAAGAAAATTAATATTAAAAGAGTATGGAACAATATCAAGGGCAGAGTAGAAATGACTCAAAGTAGGAAGGATACGGGAACAGTGCTATTGGCGAATGTGTTCAAAGGAGTGGAGACGTTAGATACTGTGCAAAGAAATTTGTTCCGTAGAACAAATGAGTGGACGAAAAAAATTGATAAAGCTCGATGGACCAAAATATGTGCAGGCAAATCTGGTCTTACCTGCACATGGAATGATTGTACTAAAAATGAAGAATGAAGATGGGATGATTGTAATGAAAATGAAGATTGAAGAAGGTTGATGTGGATTTTAATTATTGATTGCTAACAAGAACAAATAGTTTAATAAAACTTGCGATGAAAGCTATGAAGAATAATGATACAGTACTGGTTTCCAAGGGAGCGTGATGAGATGAGATAACCTTGGAAAGTCAGCTTGGATGATGTTGAATGGTAGAGTTGGATCGGTGTGTTGATCCGAAATCCGAGGTTTGAAGACCGATGTCAACGTGGACGAAGGTGCCTTCTCTCGCGTTGTAGCAAGGGGTTGAGCTCGAGTTGAACGGCTGGAGTGCAGTTCGCGGCCAACTATGCTGCGGTGTGTGGAGCAATTTGACCGGTTGATACGGTCACGGTATCCTGATGGGCCGGAGGGCGCGTTTAGGATGTCTGTCCGTAGACGCTGTCTCATGTGCCGGTTACATGTTGCCCGATGGATTACGGTGAAGTACCCTGGTGGGCTGCGGTAATGTGGAGCGCGGTTAGGGTACCTGACCGTGACATTGGAGACATTGTGGCGTGGTTGCCAGATGATGAGTATGTGTGAGCAAGTGATGTTGCTCACATGTTGCAGAGCGAGTTAGCGACATTGCGTGGCTCGCCTGGATTTTGAAGAGCGTGAGAGCAAGTGGTGTTTTCTCGTTGCTGACTGCTAGAGAGAGAGTGTCGGCTAGCATGCCGACCCATGATAGAAGTGATGTGCTGCGGAGTGTGCTGGCGAGAGAGTGAGTCCCACCACTGGCGAGCGACGGGCAAGTTGACTGGTTGACTCCAAGCGAGAGAGTGTGTCTTGGCTTGCAGCAGACGAGAGATGGTTGGTCTTCTCTCTCGAGCAGCAGGCGAGAGAGTGCCGACCCACCATGGAGGTGGTGGTGTTGTCTGCTGAGCATCAGGCAAGAGAGTGATTGCCGTCCGACCGTCCTCGCGACAAGTAAGCACATGGCCACCGTGCGAAGACTTGCACCGCGAGCACGAGCTGGCGCCAATCGCAAGGCTGGACGCCGCGACGGCTGACCGATTCCGGCGGGAAGCACCGCCTCGAGGTGCGAGAAAAGACCAACATGAGGCGTGCTCAACCTTAGCAGTCTAGTGACCGAGACACGACACTGACAGAGTCCACGGCTGACAGACGCCTCACTCATCCCCCCACACAACGCCACAAAAATGTCTGAACAGATATGCTTTATGAAACAGGAGATATTGAAGAAAATATTCGAGAAGAGGACATACAAAATAAAGTACAATTTTTTAATGAATATAAAACCCAGGGTTTGATAAAATCACAAATGAAATGATTGTATGTTTGGAGAAGCAAATTATACGAGAGTTGGTGTATCTGTATAACACACGTATAAATTACAGTTAATTCCCACGTGTCTGGAAGATAGATAAGATTATTTTTAAAAGATAAGAACAGGGATAGAGCTATTTCGAAGTCATATCGTCCAATTTATTACCAGTATTAGGGAAAATATTGGACAAATATATTGCAGATAGAATAATGAATGAAATTGAAAAAGACAAGTACAGTAAGATACAATTGGATTTCATGCCTGGAAGTGGGACGGAGGATGCAATCAACAAATTTTTAGAATATGTGGAAAATAGGGAAACTAAATACGTTCTGTCTATTACGATTGATTTCGAGGGGGCTTTTAATAGCATTCAATTGTCAACGGTTATTAATAGTTTGAAAGAATTAGGGATAACAGGAAAGTTGTTACAATTGATACAATCATATCTTAGAGACATATATGTTCTTCTTAATATTTGTAATGAGAAAATTATACATAAAGTCGTACAAGGGTGTCCCCAAGGATGTCACACTGGGCCTATTTATTGGAATGTGTTGTTTAATAAGGTATAGATAAATATGGTGAAATAGGAAATTAAAGCATTAGCATATGCAGATGATGTTGTGATTTTGGTGCAAGGAAAAAGTCGGCGAGAAATTGAAACTAAAAGCATAGAAGTACTAACCAAATTTATAGGATACAGTGGTGAGCAACAATTAGTGATATCAAAGGAGAAAACAAAGGGTATTATTTTTGGAATGGTATCTACAACAAGAAGAAATCCAATATTAAGAATTGGGGATTGGAGTTTGTCAATAGAAAGACAAGTAAAATATTGGAGTGTTAATAGACGACAAATTAAATTTTGGAAATCATTTCGAATACATAACAAATAAAATAAAAAAATATACATTATGGACTGCAACGAGTGGGAATAAACAAAAAAGGCAATAGGAAGGAAAGAGTTAAATAAAATAGAAAGGGCGACGTTACAACCCATTATATTATACTGTTGTAGTGCGTGGTATAGGAGATCAAAATTAGTGAGCAATGAAAAGAAATTGGCGAATTTAGAACAGTTTTGTTCACTTCAGTGGAGTAACTTTTATAAAACAGTGTCAACAAAAACCCTACAAATAGTAACGGGGCATCTACCTATAGACTGAGTAATAGACCAATATTATTTAAGATACAAGATGAGACGGGAGGGATGCATAATGGTAGATGGACAGATGCTACGACAAGAGGAGAATGGGTGAGCGAAAAAAAGACATTAAGAAAGAATTAATCGGATGTTGGCAAACACGATGGACAGCAGCAAAGGATGGATGAGACTTGTATAAATTAATAACTAAAGTTCATTTCGCTTACAAAAATAAATGGTCTGAGCGGAATATGCCACTAACACAAATACTGACTGGACACGGGAATAACAATAATTACTTGTATAGATTTGGCATAGTAAACGACCAAAACTGCCTCTGTGGAAATAGGGTGGAGGATGTGAATCATGTAATATATGAATGCAGGATAACGGAGGCAGAGAGAAATGGTTTGAGAAAATAAAGACCAAGGATTGAACAAGTTTAAATGACTGGGCATTTTTAATTAGATGTAAAAGTAAATATACTGATTTTATGGATTATTTAACAGAAATTGCAACAATACGTAATGCAGCAAAAAACGAAACGTAAGAAGAGAATAAAAAAGAAGATAAATTAAATGTAAGTGGAGTGAGACATATGTGGGCAGTAGAAAAAGCAAATGCAAAATAAAAAAGAAAGAAATCTGAAACGAAATGGAGCACTTTATTTTCAAGGAAAAAAAGAAAAACAAGTTTTTATACAAACCTGGTATTGACTTTCTGTTAAGGTACAGGAGCATGATGAAATATTCTACTTGATAAATAAATAAATACAATAACGCTCAATGTTTACTCGCCAATATTTCGATATAATTTTTATTATCATCAGGGATATCAAAATATACAAACAAAGGATATTTTAATACTACATATACTATTTATAAATATCCTTAAACACCTTAAAATAAATAACACTATAATTCATTAATAACTACTATATTTCTACACTCATGTACACATACCTTACGATACCTCGCTCCATAGATATTCATTCTACAAACATACTCCACGTAAAACCTAACGAGCACTTCATAACAACCTTTCTTCATACCACATACACTCAAATAACACTGACACTGAATACTACTGCTACCCATCTGACTCACATGATTCCACAGTTGTGCCAATTCTATCAAACTGCATTCTATTGTACAAACACATTCTAAGAATAAACATAATTTTTATTACAGAACTCTACATATTTTACATTTCTAAAACCATTTATATATACACAATTCTATATTAAACCAAAACATAATTATATTTAACAATAATATGTATAATCATATACACATTAACAATATTATATATGTAACCTTAAGCATAATTTACAATTAAGTTGGTATAAACTTTACTAAGTGCATCGACATCTGACTTCTTGCTGCGCGTTTCTTTATTTTTTATAATATTGACCATTTCTTTGATTTTTCTCGTGTGTTACCCTCAAAATCAAGAATTTTTGTCATTTCAAAGTTAAATGAATGATTTAAATATTTTGCGTACTCACCTAATGCACATAAAGGAGCATTTTTCTTTTCATCAGCTGTATGTTGTGTCAATCATTTTTTAAAAGTATTGTCCAGTTTCATCAATATAAACCTTATTGCAGTCATTATATGGCACTTCATGTACCACTCCACTGACTCAAGTCTTATCTGTTTTTTGTTTGGTTGTACTAAACCCAAGATTACCTACAGTCCTCCTGTTTTTAAACACAATTTTGGTTTCAGGATTATGTAGCATTCTACCCGAAAGCTGCATCATAGTATTAATTTTTTTGTTTAACGGTTTATCTATTTTGTTAATTAAGTTTTTTTCCAAAATAGGAAGTATATCCTGCAGATAGGAGTTTTGATTATTGTTAAATATAATTATGTTTTGATTTCAAATAGAATTGTGTACAAAATATGTAAATGGTTTGAAAATATAAAATATGTCGAGTTCTGTAATAAAAATTACGTTTATACTTAGAGTGTGTTTGTACAATAGAATGCAGTTTGATAGAATTGGCACAACTGTGGAATCATGTGAGTCAGATGGGTATTCGTATTCTGAAGAAATATGACTCAAACTTACTGTCAAAACATGAAACACATAGAACTTTAATCCTACTCTCGTGAGGATTGCCTACATGAAGGACACAGAGCATGTTGTTATCCGCACTGCAGTCTTCAAGTCGTCCCAGCAGAAAAGGCGTGGTCTCCACGACAACAATAACAAGCCTCTTCTCTGTAACACTTGACGTCCGCTTTCGTCCCACCCCTCACTCGCGACACAATCTCCCTCCCTTTCAACCCCTCCCCCCCTGCCTGACCCCTCACAATACGCAGCGTTAAGTAAGTTTACTGTCGTTTGCCACAAAAATCCGCTCCTCTCTTTATGCGATTATATTAAGTCCAATCATATATTAATTTCACACTTAAAAAGACAACAGAATAACAATGGAAAGATATAGCTCGAGCTCGGCCAAAAAAATGAGAGGAGAGAGATTCATGCTCCGCAAGCATAGAGCGTTTCCCGCAAGACAGCGCGAATAAAAAAGATAATATCCGGTCGGGAAATCGGATTTGGCTTATTGCGCATGAGCGCCCGCCTGCTCGAGTGCGGCGTGTTCTCGGTTGGAGCGCCAGTGTCGCGTCGCGAGTTCGCCGTGATGGCTTGGTGTGGCGGTGGCCTGTTAAGCCTATTACGTCTGTCTCCAAGCTTTTCAACGAAAAATACAGCAACGTACACGCAGGAGCGCTCAGCATCACCCAGACTGTACTCAGCTCTCCAATACTTTCCTACTTTTTGAGCTGTTTTCTAATTTAAGGCGAAAAAAGAGAGAATAACGCGGTTGACGAATCATGTTGAACAAGGAACCAGCGTCTACACATTTCAGAGCTAGCACACTTAAGCCTCTCAGGGTTGAAGGGAGTTCCAGTATGTGACGGGAAATTCGTTTGAAATGAAACAAAAATTGCTGTTACGTAATGTAAACTGCCAATTCAGTTCAAAACACAAAATATCTATGTTAAAACCTGAAGTATTTTTTAAATGTATAATTTGTCCGTACATTTCCCAAGTATAATAAATTTATTTCCAGCAAGTTTAGAAAAGCAAGGCAATAATGATCTCTTAGAGAGAGAAAAGTACGTATCAAAAATTAATTTGAGAATTATATATCTACACAGTAAAGCCTATGTCTCTCATTAACTTAAAAATGTCTCTCATTAATTTGAATTGAATTGAAAAGGGCTTTATTTGATATTTACAACATGGTAACAATGGAGCGTAGTTTTGGCGGGGTTGGAGGCCTGTGATTTGCCTCTAGTTGCCGTGGGCTGTGCTTACAATATCCAGGTATTCACACGCCAGTTACGCCATCTCCACATTCAGCCATAATCGTGTACGATCTAACAATACATATTAACGAAACAAAATAAAGTTTAATTTAGATGATTTACCACAAAAATGAATATAATAGAATTAAATCCTATGGCATCTTGTATGTTCGTTAAACACCATAGGGAACCACGGTTAACAAACGGTCATGATAAGTAAATTTATGTACATATTTACATGTTCATATGTATTTACACATACATACAGATTTACACAATACTGCTACTCTATTNTATATATATATATCATCGTTTTCCTCTTTTCATTTTTTCATCCTCCAGAATTAAGAGACCATGTAACAGAATTAAGGAAGGCCGGCAGAATCATTCTCTTTCACTATTTCTAATTTGGCAATTCTTTTATCTCTCTTTCCTCTAACTATATTGAAGAAATTTCACTACCGGAGTTGCACTACCGGTGATCGATTATCCCTCATGACTTCCATAACCAACGTTTCATCTCACGGTCTATCACCAAAGTTTCCCTCACATAACATAAGTTTCCTAGTGCGTTCAGTTGCAACGCACTGTTATGGGATTTGAATCCATATTCTTTGCAGAGTGGGAACATAATATTCAACAGTACTATCGATTTTCTGAGTTTCCAACACCCAAGTTTGAACCACGCGTAATCCGTCTTTGCGGCTTTGTTTAGCCAGTCTATGTATGGCTCCCTCCCCAATTGACCTGCAACTACTACCTGGACTAATGGCGACTATTTTTCTAATCTATTTATTACATTATCTGTCTTTGGTGATTTTCTAATACCAATTTTATTTCATTGAAATCTGCTCAGTAATTGTCTATGGATAATTTGTTGTCCCAAGGTTTAGAGTTAATAAATGTGTTTTTATCTTTCCTTGCAATCTCTTTCCGCACTTTTTTCGAAACAATGTTTCACAATTTCATTCTTAGAACCATTCTTGATTACTAACCAGTATTTAAGCGCTCTTAATAATTTTTGTATTCACTAGATGTAATTTTGAAATTAACAGTTCTCATTAATTTAAGGCCGTTGCGAACCAGTATTTGAGGATTCGCCTCGAATACATACTACCAATGAGGTACAAATGAGCAATAGATCCTATGAAGGAAGAAGAATCAGTAATAAGCCAGTTCTGCTTCTGATACAACATACTACACGATTATTATGTCAAATAAAACACGGTCTCAGCGTAGTCAAAACAACATTATTCGTGTCATCACTAATGGCAGGTGGTACTACCAACTAGTAATGATGATCTACATGACTCTCTGGAAATAAGGTTCGTGGATGAAATCATTAAGGACATCTCAGTACGTCACGAGGAGAGATTATCCCAACAAGTGAACACTGAAGCTTCTTGACGCAGGATTTGACTTAAGACACCTTAAGCGCATGAAATCCAGAACTTGATATTATGAGGACAATTTAAAAAACTGATTTTATCTTCAATTTTTCAAATTTTTGTTTTCAATTATCGCTTTTTGTGTGTAAAAAATTGGAATAATGATTAAACATATTAATAGGAACAAAAAATCATTAAGTTACACATGTCCGGAAATTTCTTTATAATAAGATACATTGACACCAATACAGATTAAAAACACATAATCTTTAATTTAAGTACAACACCGCTTTCATTAATAGAGCAGTTTGAATAGGAATATACGGTGCTACTTCGTTTAGAGTAGGTACAGCCATTTCAGGAAACAAGAAAAAGAAACTGCCTTCACATACTTTCTTGGTATCCTCTGAAACATGCACTTACAGTACAGAAAAAAATAAGTTTGGTGTATTATCTGTTATGTTAAATTGTTTTTAGTTCATAGCTTAGGTTCTTTTTAGGTTATTGTTATTCTTTTATAGCCTCTTTACCCCATTACTGTTAAGTTATTTCATTAGTCTACTAAACGACAAAAACCACTTCATTTCGCAAAACCAAGATATTCAACTTAGTCAGTCATTCAGTGGTTGACCACATCACAAAATATTTTTATTGAAGTTGAGAAGTTTGTCTCGTGTGACTCTCAGGATTTGTAACCACATACTGCACCTCTGAAACATTAATGAAGCTCAAGATCATCACATAACTCACCTTTTCTCTACTAAAGACTTGTACACAAAATATTTCACGCATATTAATGTACAAATGGTTTTCTTTCAAAAGATTTAAGAAAGTAGGGGACACAGGTGTGTTGACACAAAGGCGCGTTTATACAACTTTAATACCTCGGGAACTATGGCAACAACGCAGTTTGGCGTCATTTTACACCCACTAACATGTCAGTACATAAACTAACTTGCCTTTGTTTGATTGAAAATATTGTAGTGACATAAGTAGAGATTTATAATTTAAGTTCATTTTATGGTGATGTTATTAGATTATAATCGTGAAGAAATGGAAAGTCACTGTTTTCTAGGAGAGCTTCAACCATCTTCAGTTTCAATTAATAATCATTGATAGAACAAAATAATGTAGTTTTAATTTCCGAATACAATTAACGTGTTTTATATAACTATTAGCTGATTACCTGGCGTTGCCCAGAATTTTTCTTAGACCGATCATCCTTTACTCATTGTATTGTATGATCAAAATAATTTTTCATACTGGTTTTTATAAACATATGTAAAGTATTGTTATTTTACAAATTCATAATAATACAAATTTAATACAAATCTTGATTGTATATACCATTTTAAGTATCAACTCCAGCAGCAAGAAAAATTAATTCTTTGAATGAAACTGTGAGAGAAAATAACAACAAAAACAATCGAAACATCACCAATTAACCCTTAAGAGACTTAAGAGAATTTACCCCCTTACGTGCTGAAATTGAATTTATACGGCATCATGCCACTGTTTACCTGAAAGATCCCGAATGCCACGTATTAAACCTGTATTTTTCGATTAAGCATTTGTATATCCCCCCTTCCCACTCCATCCATGGGGCTCTAGGACTGTTTACTCCCTACACCCCCAAACCCAATGATTGTCCAACTTCGACATAACATCAACCATTTTCTATAATTTTTCGTGACATGATATTCTGAAGCACCACCCCTAGGAGTGTCGCACATCTCATATGATCTGAATGGTTACGAAGCGGCATCAGGAGTTTGATTCCCTGATAACTCTGTTTCGATCTTAATATCGGTCATTTATGTTACCCTTGCGTTTACGTTACGTCTCACCCTTCCCATCCCCAACTCTTAGGGTACCGTGCACCGATGTGATCTGAAATTGAGTTTAACGGCAATAACATCGCAGACACCCCGACAACTATGCATTCGATGCAAATCGATCCTTTACCATTATTTTTTCCTTCATCCCCTTTCCACCCTTCCTGTAGGGAACAAAAAGTACCTTTCTCCATGAGACTTACGCGATATCAGTAAGGACCAATTCAGCAATCTCTTTCCCGAGTGAGACGGAAGACCCCAGTCCGTCGGAAAGTAATCTGTGTGCCACCCATGAGCGCCTTCGACCGAATTCCGCGATGTTGCCGCCCTGTAAGGACTCCACCAATCAGCGAGGAGCGACCGCTACCTGCTGTTGCACGTGGTAGAACCATCGAAATATACAAACTACAGGATGCGTAAATGTAGTCTGGCTGCTCGGTCCGCCAACACCTCGCTTCCCCCACTTCATAGGGCTCGACCTGCCACACTGGGCTGAAACCCTGTTGTATCGAAGCTCGCGGCTACAGTTATCATGATGTAACGGGTCGTAAATAGTTTTTTATTAAGTTAAATGGTCTTATAATTGATAAAGGATATCAATCTCGAATGGGAATAGCAAATTAAACATGTGAATATTGAATGGAAATATTAAATTAGATAAATCACTATATTTCACCATTCAAAAATCACTACACATTTTCAAAGAAAATAACATTTTTTTAGTTTTTTGCGTATACAAAATTTATTAAGCAGCATAGTTATCTTTTCAAAACTGTGAGAAAAACAAATGACCTTTAAAAAATGTACTGCCAATTAATTTAAGGACTCAGTTCATGACTTTCATGACAAAATTCATTACATGAGACATGATTTATGAGGACACTGCCTTGAAATTCTCTACAGTGTGTTAAAGTTAGACCTATTTATATGACATTCGAAGAGCTTAATATAAAATTTTACTAATTTAAAAACATCAGGAGAAACATTTACCAGTTTTCCCCTGGAAATAAAAGATATGAATTCAGAATAATTGGGCTTATCTACAAATGTTGAATTTTGCCGCAAAGCTATACTATATTCCTCACATTTCATTGTTTCATTTATTTTCTTCACAATAAATCCACTAATATAATACAAAACATTATCTTTGAAGTGTGAAAGTTCCATTTTAGAACACAATTTGCACATTTCATTTAACAATTCATCATATTTTTTCTCATCTTCCTGTTTACTGACAAGTATTTGAAAGCTCGCAACTGAATCTTGATAATGTTCATCAAACTTTAAACAATGGCTTTCTTTGGAAGGTTTCACTCTGTTTCTAAACATTAGTTTCCTAAGAGCATGTTTGAACATTAGGGTTATTTTTAAGACCACCTCTGAGTCTGGATGCATGAAAAAATAACTGTAAGTGGTGCTGGGAAAAATTGTACATTAATATGAACTTAAAATCTAAATCATGAAGTAATCTCTTACATAATGTCTTAAGAGAATTAATGTTTGCCAAAAATCCTAATACAAAAGTTTTTCTAGCATGATTTAAAATATTTATTCCATCTTTCTGCAGTTCATTTAAGAAATTTAAAGTTTTATTCAACACCTCTTCAGCATATTGCAAAGTACTTTTTTATTTTCTCATGTACGTAGTATATAGAAAGTTTTGTAATCGTGAAAAAATTCGAAAGCGAGATTTTGACGGAAATATCAGTTTTGGCGATCCTTGGTTCAGAAAAGTGGTTTGTTTGCACGTGGCATACCGTCGTCCGTCCGTCTGTGCGCAGCGATTGTGAGTAAATGGACGAATCACTTTAATTCGCATTTCGTATTTACGGTAGAATTTAATTGTTTTCGATGCACGTGCTCTAATTTTTTTACTTTAAAACAAAGGGCACTTCACATGAAGATCAAAGCGCATTTTTGAATATTTTTCAAAAACCGGTCCAACGAAAAAAAAATATTTAAAAACAATTTCTGTATCTTACACTTACACTATGGGCTCTAATGACCTCGATGTTGACGAGCCCTAAAGCCCCACACACACAAAAAAAATCTTACACTTACACATTAGTTTCATTTCTAGAAGCTTGAATAATATTTAGCAGTGTAAATGGATCAATCTGAAGGTGTAATGTACATGACCGAATAGTAGAAACAACAAATTTTATAAATACTGTGAAGAACATTGTATTCAAATATAAAACTTAAAAGTGAAATGAAAACCCAAGAATTCACAAGTATTAACTATGCGCTTTGTTTATTAAATTTTCTCTGTGAAGGGTCTTATCTTTCTTATGTCTAGATAAAATCCTTTAAAATAATTCGTAATTTTTAAAATAATTCGTAATTTCGTACATATTAGTATACAATACTGAAAATTGAAAGTACTTTGTAGGTTTCCTTTGTGGTATATAATTTTTGAATTTAACAAAAGTGGAAATTAAAAATCACGGAAGTAGAGAGGTAGGAAACTAACACATGAATTTAGTATATTATGTAAGAACGCCGAACAAAATGAGGCGAAAAATCCTTATTATTCACATGTATTTTAATACCCCTGCATGGTAATATTCATAAATTCTCAGTACCAATTTTTATTTCAATGATGATTTAATTTTTTGTACGCTAATAAGTATTTTTTATGTTTTATTTGCGATTTATTTGAATACTTATCCAGTAATTTTTGTTTTAAGTTTCTCTTTAAATTCCGAAATCGGTTCTGCTAGTAAAACAATAAAAATGTATATAGGAAATAACAAACGCACCCAATTGAAACACGGAACTAAGCTAAAGAATTTTGTTCCTTACGAGACTAAATGTTAATTCTGGACTTGGGAGCCTTAATGGGATTCTAGGGATTTGTATTACTCACTTGGACATCAATATCACCTAGAGTTAAGTTATATATCTACTATGGTGAACCTTAATAGGGTTCAATTTTATGCGTCACCGGGTGGAAATCAGTTTGAAAACCGTCAAAAATTAGTTTACAGCGTCTGAAATTATTTCTGGGCATAGTGCAAGCACTTGCATTTCTGGAATAATCAATAATCTGAGGAAACGACGACTAATGCGGGATATCGTTTTCGGGAAGTGTGCTGACTTTTGAAACCAAGTGTGAAGTACCAAATGTCAAGTTAAAGCGTCGAAAACGATATTCCGTCCCCAACAATTGAGCGTATGAAAGTGAAAATATTCCTGAGAAATGTGTCTAAATAATTAATTTTGAACTTTTGTCAAATTACCTCAAACCAGTTTCTGTACATTGATATCCCTTCATATTTCTTGCTTGCTTTCTGAGCTCGACAATGATTTCTATTTAAACTTTGGATTGCTCATTTATTGTCCTACTAACTGACCCAGCCCCGAATCGCACGGTAGTCCTTGTTGAAATTGAAACTTCCTCATAACTTAGTGCCGATTGAAACTGCACGTTTATATTAAAAAACCGTGGTGATTTCTTGAATACTTCGTGATTTTATTGAAATTCGAAGAAATACACACCACTCTACTTGATCCCTTTATAATCGACAAATCAAAAAATTCTCTCTCAGGAAGTTCCTACAATACATATGCAATATCCGGTGTAAATTTCAAGTTTCTATCTTAAATATGTTTATCTCCCTTTTTCTATAACTTTGATGACCGTCGTCAGAAGTGTCAGACATTCAGGATTACGAACAAAATATTTTCACTCCATTTCACCCATTTAAAATTGATATACCTGAAATTCCAGAAAAAATGTAGATATTTGACCCACAAATCTTCACGTGTTAAAATAGAGTTTATATCTCAATTAGTTCGTGAAAAATAGCTAAAATAGTATATTCGTCGTTATTCTAACGACTAACGTCAGAAAATCTGTTTTCTCCATAACACACGCTAAGAATGAAATATCGAAAATTTCAAAAAGACATTCGTAAATATTAACAATAACATATAAAAACCGAGATGGTAACTCTATTACTGTTCTGGGGGCTGACATTGACTCAGATCACAATCTAATAGTGATGAAAAGTTTAGTTAAATTCAAAAGGATTAAAGGGCGATACACCACGAGGAAATGGGATACAGACAGGTTTAATGAGAGAGACAGGAAAATAGAGATTAAAAAGGCTCTAACTTGCAGATTAAACCAAAGCTACATAGGTGCATCGGTAGAAAAAGAATGGGGTATTTTGAAGAAAGAAATAGTCAGAGCAGGGGAAGAAACTATAGGTAGAAAGAAAATAGAAGCAAAGAAAGCACGGATCTAATAAGAAATACTTTGCCTAATTGATGAAAGAAGATCCAACAAAAATGCTCAAGATGTCAAGGGAATAAAACAGTACAGATGACTTAGGAATGAAATCAAGAGAAAATGCAAAATTGCAAAAGAAAAATGACTCGAAGATAAATGTAGGGAAGTTGAGAATGATTTTAGCATAGGTAAAACTGATGCCGCAAACAGGAAAATCAAGACGACTTTCGGACAAGTGCAGAATAAATGCGTCAATATTAAAAGCGCAGATGGAAACCCTCTTTTAAGCTCAGAAGAAAGGGCTAAGCGATGGAAAGAATACATTTAAGGGTTGTACAATGATGAAGAACTGCCCAGAGAGGCTGTAGAAAAAAGACACAGACATAGATGCAGATGAAATAGGAGATCCAATTTTAAGATCTGAATTTGATAGAGCTTTGAAAGATCTGGCCACAAGAAGGCAGTAGGGGTAGATGAGATACCATCTGAGCTTCTCAAAAATTTAGGAGAGGTTGGGACGCAAAGGTTATTTAACATGATTTGCAAAACTTATGAAACTGGAGAGATACCAACAGACTTCAAGAAGAGTGTTATTTTCACACTACCAAAAAATGCAGGAGCAAATCACTGTGAAAACTACCGTACAATTAGCTTGACTTCTCATACTGCTGAAGTGCTAACCAGAATACTATACAGGAGGATAGAAAGTAAGGTTGAAGAGATATTAGAAGAGGATCAGTTCGGTTTCAGAAAAAGTAGGGGCACTTGTAAAGCGATTCTGACACTACGCCTAGTAATAGAGGGAAGGATTAAGAAGAACCAAGACACATTTATGGCATTTGTTGATTTAGAGAAAGCATTTGATAGTGTAAAATGTTTCAGATTCTCAAAAAAGTAGGACTAAAGTATACGGAAAGGCGTGTTTTCCAACACATTTATAAAATTTAACAGCGGTATTAAAAGTGGAGGGGCATGAAACGCAAGCTGCTATTAAAAGGGAGTAAGACAGGGTTGCAGTTTATCACCTCCATTATTTAATTTATATGTCGAAGAAGCAATAAAAGAGGTGAAAGAAAAGTTAAGGGCACGAGTGAAAATTCAGGGGGAGATGATATCAATGATAAGATTTGCACATCGCTGTGCTAGCTGAGAAAAAAGAAGATTTAGAGGAAATATTGAATGGAATGAACACCTAGCTTAGTGAGGAATCAATAGCAAGAAAACAAAGGTTATGAAGAGTAGCAAAAATGAGGTCAATGATCGTATGAGTATTAGAATTAGAGGTAATACAGTAGAAGAAGTCAAGCACTTTTGCTATTTGCGAAACAAGATCACACAAGGTGGGCGAAGCAAGGAAGATATTAAGAGCAGAATAGCACAAGCAAAGAAAAGCTCTCACAACAAGAGAGATCTATTAGTATCACAAATGGATGTAAGCCTAAGAAAGAAGTTGCTGAAATTATATGTTTGGAGCACAGCACTATATGGATGTAAAGCTTGGACAATGGGAAAACCAGAAAAGGAAAAGCTATAAGCGTTTGAAATGTGGTGCTACTGAAGAATTCAGAAAATTAAGTGGACTTAAATGTTACGAAATGAGGAGGTATTAACCAGGATAGGCGAGGAAAGGAGTATGGGGAAAACACGTACACGAAGGATAGACAGGAAGATAGGATGCTTTGAGACATCCTAGTCTTGTTAGTTCGGTAATAGAGGGATCAGTACTGAAAAAAACTGTAGAATAAGACAAAGACTGCAGTATGCCACACAGATAATAGAAGACGTAGGTTGCAAGAAATATGTAGAAATGCAGTGACTGGCTCAAGATAGGATGAAATGGAAGACTGCATCAAACCAGTCGAAAGACTGATGACCCTAAAATATAATAAATAACTCTATTACTTCAAGATAAATGGAAATAGCAAAACGTCAAATAATCACATTTCGCTCGAAATAACCCGTATAAAATAACAGTTTCGAAAACTCATTTCTTTGTGAACCTCACCAATGAAACTTCATTTAATATCCTCTCAAAAAGTCACCTCTCTATCTTTAATTAACACAGACAGAAAATTATGAAGATGTCAGTCATTCAGCATAACTCACCAAATATTTTTACCGTTCAAAAGTAATACTAATTCCAGAAATTCGTTATTAGACATTTAACTGAAGAACATTAAGGTAATTCAATACCAATTTCTAAAATTTCCGATGTTTCAATTTGAAATGACTAAAACGTAATGAGTTCTTGGTCTTCAATGTCTGACACGTTAATCAAATCATAGAGAAAAGTATTTAAGATAGAATCTTAAAATTCAGATAACATGCTTATGGAAATGTTTGAAAAAACTCCCAAAAACTGTTTTTTTTAAATTCCGATTTTAAAGGTATTAAAGTAAAATGTGATTACAACACATCACGAACCAATTACGACTATTTTTGAATGTATACTTGGAATTTAAATTGACACTAAATTACTTATTAAGAAACGTATAACAAAGATTAAATCGTATCTTAACATCAAAAACTTCCGTTCGAAACCGAGCAGGGCGAACTTATAGGGGAAAACTCTCCCCAATATGCATCTTTTTAACTCCTTTTTTTAACCAATTATTTTCTATTTAATATATTTTCAAGCGTAATATATTTTTAAACTTGATCTCGTACTCATATATTTTAGGTATTAATGGAATTTAGAGGAATATCACTGTAGCATTTGCAATTTCTCTAGATTTAGATTTAGGTTTTTGAATGCCAGCCAAGTGGTGGGAGCGCGCGCCTGCGGCGGCCGAGGGCTAATCCCTCGCGACCGCGTCGCAGCTGCGCACCCTGATGATGTGGCGTGTAATTGCACCCCGTCAACCCTCCTCTTGATTCCCCGCTGCTCCACAGCCAACAACTGTCTCCTGCACAGATTCCAACACCCGTCCTCCCTTGCATATCAATACGGGACTAGAACTTGCTTACGTCTATTCTACGGTTCGGGAATTCTATAGAAATCATGAAGAAAAACAATTTACAGTTATTTTTAAGTACTCATGCTTTTGTAAGATTAACGATGACTACTTAGTGGGTGTTATAATTTTTCAGAAGCTGACAAGTGAATCTCATGAAAGTATAGTCTAAACAAGAAGGGTCAGGGTAGGGATATACGGACCGAATCTTGTAATAGAAAATTTTACACTACTTGTACTATCAAGGCTTAGAATACTCTTGTTCTAAATACAATTGGAATGTTTTCCCATGAAGACCAAAGTATACTTAAATTAACTCACTGCCCTCTGAAAGGGAAAAGAATATAAATACTATGTATTGTACATTACGCAATTACGTTCATAAAATCTTGCAAGTATGACTTCAAAAACTCACAGATTTGCCCAATTTTTACCTTCCAATTCAATCAATTATTTGAAAAAAAGTAAATGTAAAAATAGTAAACTTTTTCTTCATTGATAAGTCTTACAGTTTCAGATCTTCCGTTCGCGAGAAAGAAAGTGTTCGTGAACATCAGGGAATGTGCACTCTGGAAGCTCAATCAATACGGCAAAAAGCGAACGTCCCACTTGTTTCAGACCTCTTATATCCAATCCTCTGGCAATTTCCAACAGTCTCTCTGGAGCTACTCTTTCTTTTCTTCCACCTTGGGGTGAGCTCCCAAGGGACTTGTAGCTGCCGGAAAAGGCAGAAGTAGTACATCATATGAGGAATCAAATAATGTAGAAGCTGTAAAGAGAAAGAAGAAAGGAGAGACATGAAGGATGATGGGTCAAAACGTTTATAAAAGTATAACGGTAGGATATTGCTTATCATTTTTATAGTGAATGGTATTTAAACTATGAAGTAAAAACAACCCATTATCAAGAAAGTGAACCAGAATTTGAACAACAGCATGATGTATGAGGAAGTTAACTCATGACGAATGTGAATAGTGTAAGTCGTTTAAATAGTAATCATGAAAAGAAGGAAATGGAAATTATTAACAGTGTAGTGGCCATGGGGAATGAGAGGTGTAATTGGTGATATAGACGAGGACTTGGGTGACTGTTACGTTGAATGTGGAAGCAAAGGTTTTGCAGAGGGTGACCCTTCGGTGGAAGGTGGAGACGGTGAAGCCAATCCGCCAGTAATCAATGCCGCAAGACGGCCGTCGGGATGACCGATGGCCCTGAGAGGTTCCGTGCCGCTTCCCGCTGCGTCCCTGGGGTCTGCTCCAATTTATTTGGCGGCAGCGAGGCACCTCGAGTGGCTGACTCCCACATCCCACAGCCGCGGGCGCTCTTCTCACTCCCTCTGCCTTCTTTCTCCTTCCAACATGACAAGGGGGAGAGAGAGAGAGAAAGAGACGGCAAATGCGATCGCCATTGTTGGTGTCAGTGATGCTCATCTGGTTCATCTCACTCAACTGCGTTTCTTACGAAAACTTGTCCGCAACCATGGAATGATACCATTATTTATTATTGCTTTATTTAAATATTAACTACTATTTTTCTGTATTTCATCAGTGCTAACAATGACATTCAAAAATATTCACTTACCCACTTTAAAGTATTTCATAACCCGTACCAAAAAAGAAATAAAGAGTTTCATTGTCGCGAGACTTGGACTGTGCAGTCATCTCTTCCAATAAACCACTTTATAAATAAATGATATTCCATGAAATAATAGAATGTAAGAGGGTAATTTTATGTTCCAACTAGTACGGAAAGCAAGGAACCACCACAGTGTTTTACCTTAATGTTATTCCTTCATTATCTTTCTCTCACCTGCATTCTTCATTCAAAAGTTTCGGAATTAAACTGGCAAGGAGCTGAATTACGTCCAGAAGAGAGCTTGTTTTCAATCCTAGAGAGATTTCATTTTCTCCAAACTATGCTCAATGAAAAATTGATTGCTATCTCCTTTCAAAATGTATACTGTGAATTTTAAATCTATTTTGTTTATGAGACTTGTAGCTAATGCAAAATCTTCTTAAAAATATTCTTGTTCCATTGTATTTATTGCTCATTACGACTCTGAACACCTCTTGAAATAATTTTTTTATAATTGTTGGAATTATCCAAGTTAGAATCCATCTGAGCAAAGTAAAATTACTGATAAAATCGTTGATAAAAGCAGCGCTCTGATACAAAATGTTCCAGCTCCATGACATACGAGTCGGAGCAAGACCTCGTTTTTTCTGATTTTTTTCTCCCTTTCTTTCCTGCCGCCCGCCGGTGGCGAATCGCAAGTCAAAGGTCGAGACGCACACGACTCCGCATTGCGAGGCGTATCTTCCGCCGTGACGGATGCGTCCTCTGTGACCAACCTCCGCAACCCTATGTCAGTGGAGTCAGACGCTGGGTGAGCATTGTGGAAATCGCTGCAACGTTTGAATTCACTGTTCAGATTCAGTGCGCTCTCTCCACATGGCTTAGAATACTTCCACCTCTGGGCGAGAGGGGCAGCGAAAACATTGACTCACCATCGGAATACAAATAATAGATATCCTTGTTTGCTCTTCTATAGAAAGTGGTCCCCATAAAAGCTTGGTGAATGAAATGTAGCTTATTTTATTTTGCGTTGATCGATAATGGGCAAGAAAGACACGGATAAGTTTGTTGTTATGCTAGTAGTAGTTGCGTGCGCAGATCAAGCGGCCGTACTGTAGATGTAAAAGAGCCTAGTACTGAGACCTCGCGGACAAGGTGGTCGAGAAATCTGACTGAATGCAAATGCATCTGAGGGTATTTATAAGCATGCTATGCATTTAATTCTTTGAAATAAAATAAATGTTTAAACAAATTAGATGCGGTATTGGAATGATCACTCTGAGATGTCTGCGAGTGCGATGCAGGGGGGCACCGGGTACCTAACATCGATAGACAAAGTCGGTTGAGAGGAGAAATTTAGCATTATTTTCTGTAATTGATCGGTTACTTCGATTGTAGGATGAAAGTACTATCGAGTTGATGCTGATACGTAGATGATATTCTGTTGTTCAATGTGACGTGGAATTACTTCCGTCGAGCTCATGCCATTATTCGCAGAAATGACAATGAGTTCGCCTGATGCCAGGGAATAAGCTAATTTGTTTTTCCATGGGTGGGGTATTTTTTGTGATATGTTAGAAATGAATCCTATGAAGGGGTGGGTACTAACTATGAAGGAGTGAGTTGTGCTTGCAGCACTAACTCTGTCTAGCAATCTGAAATGACACCTAAGTCAAGAAAAATAGCTGTGACATGTAATTTCTCACATTCAGACGTAGTGACACACCGATGGCACTGGCAAACAATGTTCACAACAGAGCAAGGAATATCGGTGTCTGCAAGCACAACCCTCCGAGGAATTGCAGATCTCATCGCAAAACTAATTGGAGGAATGCGGACTGTCACTCTATGAATAATTAATGGTGCCCAATTCCGCTTAGAGGTTGCGGCGATGTTCACGACGAGTAGAAATAACTTCTGTCACGCAAAAGAAAGATACGACAAGGTCAGCACCTGAGGGGACAAACTGAACTTTGTGTGCGGAATGGAGTGTGTGGTGGAATGGATTGGAGTTCTAGAACTACGAATGTTTGACATTAGTTTGTGAAATTTTTATCTTAATCCATTGTTCACAGAGATATAGGACTAAGTTTTAGTAAGTGATCTCTGAGTTTCGGTAGTCTTATTATAAATTATTTTAAATCTTGATGCGTCTTATTATAAATTATTTTATTACTTTAGGATCTTATCGGGAGATTAAGGACTGCACTTCTACCTAATCTAGAGTTTGGTGACGGAAATGGGAATAAAAGATGTTGTGTTAATTTCCTCGAAGAGCAGGGTAATTGAAATGCATTTGCTCCACAAAATTAGTAATGCTCTTGAATGGAAATCCTCGTGCATGGAAAGACAAGAAGATCCTACGAAGAATAGTGCTGGATTATTAAAACTTTTGTAATGTTTGTCGAGTTTTTGTAATGTTTATTTGGAATTTTGGGGACATAATATGCTTATGAGTCATTAAAACTTTGTTCATAATATTTTAACCATCCTTTGTTAACAATAAAGTCAAAAATAAAGAAAGTTATCTGTCCGAAGTTTAAGCAAAAATCTACCGAGAATGTGAAAATAGGAAGCAATGGGAATGAATTGTCACAAAATGTTAAAACTGCGTGAAGGAAAAATTCATTTATTATGTAGATGATACAATTTGCATAACCCAATAGAACTTTAAGGACAAGATTTAAATTTTCTGATTTTATTCCGTGAGCCCACTGCTAAATGAAATCAAACTGGTACATTACAGATTTCATATGCACGATATAACAACTTGATTTTGAGAAGAAAAAAATGTTCTGTATAGTCGATCGATACTTTTTTTGAAGCAAGAAGCAAGTGTCGACTGACCCTCATCCGACCCTTAGGAAGGCGGGAATTAAATCTTGGGTGACGTGGGGCAAGAGTCTATTACGGACTAGTCCCCAGGCAGCACCCACCGCTAGCAGCGTCTCTGCGTTTGGGAGAAGGCAGAGGGTGAGATCCTCCGTCCAGATATCGGGAGATCCAAAGCTCCTTTTCACGTTTCACAAGGCGCGAGAAAATATGACAAATGTATCATCAAATATTTCTAAGACATTTTTGTAAATTACTCGCCAAAAAATTGTTTTACACTTTCAAAAATTCTATTTAAAAATTTATTTTTGCAATCATTTTTTTAAGGCCACAAAGATTGAATTGACGAGAATTTAAAGACATAGAGCACCTATTAATGAATCTTCAAAATTCGAGATTATAATTTTTATATTTCCCATAGTTATTAGTCAAAGAAGACAAAATTATTGAATGTTGTAATTTTAAATTTTCTAATGAACCCAAAGTTTAACTTACGTTTTGTTAAGTCAGAGGATAATGTGTTTGGTTTAATTGCGGCGTCAAGGGGAAGAAGTGTTATTTGACTCTCTTCCTTACTATTAAAAAAAAGAGCACTAAAATTAGTATTAAAATCAATGCATATACAAATCAACCTAATTGTGTACATTAAGTTTCTAAATATATAATTCACCAAGACGCATCGTCTCATGTTAAAACTGCCATTTTCTTCCAAACTCTCTTCATTTAAATATTCTACAAGAACTTGTTCATATAAGTATTCTACCTCATCTCCTAGCTCCGTAATCCTTCAATTTGTCAACCAATTAGCCTTCGTAGTTTCTTTCTATTCCTAGATTCTCTCTCTCTAGATGGTATTCAAGTTACGTAAGCGTTCCGTGTCGTTTTCCGTAAAATTGTTTTTTTTTAATGGAAAGCGGGTGGAGATTAGAAATCGTATAAAGTTTCTTCAAGTAATACAATGTCAATGCGTGGGTAGTCGTTATTACTTGAAGAGGAATAGGTAAAAACACCAATATATGTTTGGAAATATAAGCTGACCACCTGATACGTTTGCAAAACTAATAAAAAAATCTATGTGATAAAAGGTCTTCGCGCTCTATATTGCTTTCACTTGTCTGCGAACTCTGGATGTTCTTTCTCACCCTCCACTCGTCACTAGCCGATAACGATGTCAGTGTTAGTGACGTCACTGCATAGGGGAGAAGGGAAACGACTGCCTGTGCGCCTGTGAAGCCAGTAGGGGTGAAAATATGCGATCATTGGTGATTTGTGGTAGATATTTTGAGGCATGGAGCATGGTTATTATAGGTAACCGAAAGTATAAAAAATTTCTATAGGAACAGATTAAAAAAAATATTTTTATGATGACTTGAATTACTTATTCGCAGCTTGTTATTGTCTGTGAAATGTCTGTAGTAAGGAAATTGGAAAATAGTAATCGATGAAATTATTTGAAATTTCAAAGAACTCTGCTTAAGGATTATTACAACTAAAATTCAAAGTATAGTTATTATTGATGGATTATAAGAGCAGAAAAAACAATTAAAATTAGTTGCTATTCAGTAGATATGAATCTTCACTCGCATGACTGTTTCCTATAAAGCTTACTAATGTGTCCGCCGGAGTTCTATTGCGTTACGTGAGGCGTACAATTCACTGAACGTATAGTCTAAGAGACCAAATCGAAGAACCAAAAGTATATAAAGACTTTGAAGAACATTGTTTTCAAGTACATAAACTAAAAGCACAACGAAAACAAAAGAATTCAGAGGTCTTAACTCAAGATGCATAGAATGGTAAGGTAGCCTCACTTTCGTGGCTACACGACGCGGATGAAGTCAAGGCACACACTTTACTACAATAAAGTACAGAATATTGGACATTTTGCTTCTTGCATGATACCGTGAGAAATAGCGTAGACGTAGAGGATTAAATTGTATACATCATTTGTAGTAGAAAAAAATTATAAACTTTATTATAAAGAAAACAGTTACAAACTGCGTATGACCACATGGAGGCAATAAACGAAGTTACTCTTCAGTAACAAACAAGGGACCATCCCATCAATTCGGATCAAGGGCCCATGGGAAGTGGCAGATTAATTATTTACTAAAGAAATTATTTAATAAATAGTACTGTTATCCATTAATTATTCAAAATAAATTATAGATATCAATGCAGTAAAAATTCGAAATAAATAAAACAAAAGTATTAATGACATTCCCGCCCGAGGAAAATCCGCCACTACCCAGAGGAAAACCCGGGCCAGGATGGGGCTACAGAGATAATGTACACAACCATGCCAAGGTTGCGTACTATTATAAACAAACTATTAAAAAAGGAGTAAATTCAACATGCAGGAAAAAGGAATACAATCAGTATCTGAGTACCATATGGGTCGGCCCAAAAAGAAGTCAACCATCGCGAATATCAACAAAAACCTATTTTCTAGTTAATTGCGTTGAAAAATGAGGTTTATGCCCATTGATTCCAAATTTTTGTCATTTTTTATCATTGAGTAAATCCAAGTCTGTTTTAACATAAATCAAGCCTATATGAACAGCAAATGAAAAATGCTTCAAAAGTACTCTCATAAAGATAATTATAGTGTTTTATACGGAAAGTTTAGACCCCATTCTATTGTTTTCAACCATAATATGATTTTATTTTTGCCAAACGAAGACCATTTTTCTGTTCAAAAACAGATTATTTGTCTTATGAACTCTATTCATAAGCAAAAGTCCATTGACGAGTAATTTTGTAAATTTTTACCTCCAATAGTCAAAGGCGTTACTTGTGTGCCCGTTAACATCAATTTGAAATTCTAATGGATTGCACACACATTCAGAGTGAGTTCCTGCAGCACTAGCTAAAACGCATTGTTTTGGTCGCAATTGCGCAAATTTTGAAATAGAAACTCTTGAATCAGGAAATCGCTCATTGAAGAGATGATGAATTTCCTTTAATTCTTCATTATGTTTAACTTCGAAGTTACATGAGATAGTCCACAATGATTTCTTAATCTACGAAGCATGTTTATTTGTATCACAAAATCTTTTCACATCTTGCTCATAAAAAGTTAAAAAAGCTTTTTCATGATTAGTACGCACTGAACTAACCACAGTTTGAGATCTATATTGAAATAAAAACAGTTATCTTGCGGAAAAACTGTCAACTGTCTTGTAATTTTCTTCTTGCGAACAAATAGTTTTTAAATTTCCAGTGAACGTGCTTTGTTAATCCCAGCGATTGTTTCTCACACAAAACAACGGAGAATTGAATATTTTAAGTGAAAAATGGGCCTAAAATCCAGTACTTAGTTTAACCAACAATATCGTTTCCATTTATTACAGAGTTTCTACATCATTGACATCCATCATTATTGAACGTTTTTCTTCAAATTGAATGTGATTTATCTACCCGAAATTGAGGATTATCAGTTACGGCATAAAAATTTGTCGGTGTGCATTCACAAATAATGTATGGTACATAATTAATACGTGAGGACTAAAAAAATTAGTTTCAAGCTTTCCATGAAATTGCAAGAGAAAATTAATTAACGTAAGAAATTAAGTAGATTTTATTTTATAACATAATTCATAATATTCTACTTTTTTCTTACTACTCAAATATAGTTTTACTAAAAATTTGAAAACACCGTTACAGTCAACTGAGTTTTACTTATGAATAGAGTTCATAAGACAAATAATCATGCATTCTGAAAAACTACATAAATTGTGAAATATAATACCTCAATGTAATTGACTACATCTCTGTCAATTATGAAAAAAATGAATCAAATTTTTACCAATGAAAATTCAATGCATTTGGATATTTTTCAAATAACAATCGTGAAAATCCTTGATATTATATTTTGGAAAATTAATTATGAGAAAAACGTAGCATTTTCTGGATTTGAACTGAAAAATGGTCTTCGTTTGACAAAAATAAAATAATATTATGGTTGAAAACAATAGAATGGGGTCTAAACTTTCCGCATCACACACTATATGAGAGTACTTTTGAAGCATTTTTCATTTGCTGTTCATATAGGTTTCATTTATGTTAAAACAGACTTGGATTCACTCAATGGTAAAAAATGACAAAAATATGGAATCAATGGGCATAAACCTCATTTTTCAACGTAATTAACTAGAAAAAATGCTTTTGTTGAAGTTTGCGATGGTAGACTCTTTTTTGACCGATTATACAAAGAATGGCCCATATCAATGGCGTAATAAAAATATAAGAAATATTAACATCACGTACACCATCCGAAGTTATGCGGAAAACAATATTTATTAAGAAATTGAAACTCTCAATAGTTTCTTTTATTAAAATCTGTAAATTCTTTCACATTATAGAAACAATGACACATTAAAAAGCTTTTAACCGCGGATTTAAAGAGATTCAATTTATTTATATCTTTTAGATTTTTGGGAAGGGAATTATACAAAATTATTCCTTAATGATAAGGACCTCTTTGGCAAAGAGTTGTTGACACGTCAGGACGATGAATATTAGTCTTATTACGAGTGTTGTATTCATGAACTATACTATTTCTTCTAAAGCAGGGGTGGGATTTTAATAACTATCTCTCAACAAAATCGACTACTTCATAAATGTATATGCAAGAGAGAGGGAGAATATTACATTCTCTAAATAAAGGTTTACATGAATTTCGGGGGTGAGATTTATATATAATCCGAACTATTCTCTTTTGAATTCTAAAAGTTTGAATGCTCTGAGTGGATAGATCCCAGACGATAATGCCGTACAGTAAATGAGAATATACATTTGCAAAATACACGCAGCGAGAAATGTGTTCACTAACAATGTTGGCTAAAATTCGGAATGCATAGCACAATTTGCTTAGTTTGGAATTCAAATGATCAATAAGGCAATTCTATTTGAGGTTGTCTTGAATATAAAGCCCGAAAAATTTTGTTATCTTCACTGATTTTATTTGGGTTACGTTTAGCGAAAGGGATATAGGAGGAAAAGATTTCGTTACACTATTTCGAAATGACATGGATACTGTTTTATTAGTATTAACGATGAGACGATTTGAATGAAACCAAGACGAGAGGTTAGATAGAACTTTTTGCACATTGACATATTTACATTGTAGATTTGTGTCATCAACAAAGAGAACCATTTTGCAATCGGGCGTGGTGGATGACATATCATTTACGTACAATAATAAGAAGATAGGGTCTAAAATTAAACCTTGAGGGACACCGCAAGTAAGTGGATCTGTTTCTGAAAGGTAATATTGACATACTTTATTTTCAACATGGGAAATTTCAACTTGATGATACCTATCATTCAAGTTGGAAGTTAGCCATTTATGTGCCAATTCACGAATGTCGTATGAACGCAGTTTTGAGAGGAGAATTTTGTGATCGATTACATCAAATGCTTTCAAAAAATCAAAAAACCAAATATCTCGTGGATTATCTCCACCGTCAAGAGAATTGGTTATTCATCGGATGTAACAAATTGAAAAAATGGAACGAATTTGGTAGCAGTGGATAATATTCGTTCAACTTTCACTTTTCTTTTTGTATAAAAATGTAATAAAATAGCAAGAAATAAAACAACAAACTTAAATGTATCATGAATATACGTCTCATTTGAATTTCCCTAGCTTTCGGTTTATATCTGACGCGTATCAGTGTTTCAGTATTGAAATTGAGATTAGTAATTTTTATGTAAGTATAAGTTTACCCCCTTGGTTGAAATGTTAGATGTGATAAATGTTTTTCATGACGTTGATTTTTTCTTTTACTTTCTTATCTTAACTTGGCTGAAGTGTTATTGCTTTGAATATTTTATATTACATAATGCTCCTGTGATGTTTTACCTGATGTCTTTATTAATAATTGTTATGCGTTATGTTTAACATTTTGTTTCGTAGTAGAATGGAAACATTGAATTAAATATGTTTACAAGTATGTCTCAAGACTTATTTGTTATTTATAGTGAAATCGATATCCATATCCATTTATTGTTTCATTTTTTCACTTATAAATGGATATTGTGTGATAAAACGGTTACTATAATCTATGGGACGATTTTTAAACCGCACTTTTTTATTATTACAACACGTAGTGATGGAGAAATGCACATATAAGAACACTACTCGAATAATTTAATGATTGTTTTAAGTTTCTTTTCAAATCTGGAGCTATACCTGATAGTTCTGCTTGTTCTTGCACATAAAATAACGGAAGAACTTTTTTTTGTCCTTTTTGTAGTTACCGTTATTTGTTGAAGTAGTGGCAAAGGTACGAGTACATGTTCACGATTTTCAATATCAATTCTTTCCAACTCTTAGTGAACCTAATGGCATGGGTTCACCAACTTGCTTCAATCTGCTGGGATATTTTTGTTTCAATATATGAAGAATGTCAAATTTACACAATAGTAAGTAGATTTCTCTAATATGTTTGAGTATTGATCTACGTGTAGTCAAATGGTTAGAATTTCTCCGTAATGACTCATAATCGGTTAAATATAGATGGGGATATTATGGTGCCTACCGGAGTGCCACAAGTGAGAGTATAGGTGTCTCTATGTGGTCTCGCTAACACTATCAATAGGTAATGTGAGTTCAAGTGACTGCATTCGGTAGTTTGTTTTTTGGTAATTTTAACACAGATTGAAAAATTATTTAAGAAACAAACCAAAATAAGTATCATTTCTTAATGAATTGTGAATATGAGAAGATTCAAAGAATTAAAAATTAATCCTGAAAAAGTTAAAGCTATGTGTTTGGCAATATAATTAATTATCTTGCTTTAAATTTCACTTAAAATTGTTAGAACCCTCCACAGATATTTTTCTGTAAATAGAGTTAGGCCTGTAAACTTCACCAGCGTACCAATACATATCTCAGATGACTTGGACAGAAATGAACTTGGTAGGTCACGAAAAAAGCGTCACGTATTGATAAAACTGAAATTTGTGTACTTAAAAAAGAAGCTCAAGATTAAAGAGTTTGGCAAAAAGTAAAGTCTAACCTATTTCGGAATACGTGTCACTTGGTGGAATCCCTACAGCTCGGGGAAGATGTATGTCTTGGATCGTTTACAAAGCGAGGCAACTAAGTTACTCTGAGAACATCAGGAGATTAACTTGAACGATTTTTTATTTTCCGCTAGTGGTGTACGTCATGAACTTTACATTATACGTAAGAGAAGAAAATTAATAATTGGATTGAATTACATTTTTAGCGACGCTTACCGGAGTAAATAATACAATAGTCACCGCACTAGTTACCAATTCAGGATGTGTGTTTCTCCAGAAGTTTTTCTCTCCTTTCCATCGCCTGGCCCTGCAAATCCCGTCACCTCAGCACCGATGGAAGATGCTGTAGTCCCTCGCATCCGCCTGATTGAGTGAGAGCTGACGCGATTAAGTGAGAGCCGTTCGCTCCAACGCCTACGAAGCGTCTCGTCCTGCATTGCGAACACGTTGCTACTGCTCCTTCATTCCCCTCCCACGCCACCCCGCCAAGATACCTCCCTCCCTCTCAACGTTTCTTATATCATCTTCTGCTGTTCAATCGCCACCATCTAGCTCGCAACTGATGCCAGAATTGTCATAAATTATTAACTTTCTTTCTTCATTCATTTCGTACTGAAAACTCCATCATTACTGCAAGAATCTAATTTACAAAGTAGTAACACACTTAAGGGCTCTAATGACCCTGCCGTTGACGAGCCCTAAAGCCCCACAAAAAAGTAAGACACTACATTGATTAAATTAGTTATGTTATCATTTTTGCTCAAATTATATATTTAAATCTTCACAATTTTGTAGAAATCAAGCACCAACTGTGGTCACGTTCCATTCAAAACATAATTACTCTACATTATTGTCGGATTATTTCCCACACTAAATCATACACACGTGGCTAAATTCTTTCATTTGCTGTAACAGTTTGACAAACACTGTAATGTTACAAGTAAGTTACATGTATTGCAAAATGTATAATAAATAATTTTTCAAACTTCTTTTGACCCCATCGAATATTGATAGTATTTTTCTCGCAATATTTCACTGCTTATCATTTTGGTTATAATTTCTTTGTTTTTATTAATCACTTGATATAAATATATTCTATTACTTAAATGAGTATTAATTGTAAGTAATTTGTTTCTAAAAAATGTCAACGGAAAAGTTCTAAAATTTGTACGTATGAATATTTGTATTGATTATTTAATGGTATTGGTAAGGGTGATGCGTGCACACCAAAATTTTCAAATTGTTTACAGAGCAACGAATATTATTTTCATCCGAGGAGGACTTGGTCAACCAGGTATTAAGGGTTTAAACTAGCACTTTTTTATATCATTATTTTATGAAAACAAAAATAATTATTTCTCTCAACGTGGTTTCCCTTCATGGCGCTATGTGCATATATTTGCGTTTCTGTGAATACCAGTAATTATTGATTAAAAATTAAATTAAATATTGAAGTAAATCAGTATTAGGCGAGAAATAAATCTGAGGTTTTATTTGCTCGCGTTCAGTTTGATTTAGCTTCTTATCATTGAAAATAATAAAAGTATTATCAACAAAGGAAATAAGAAAGAAGTAACTTTGTGCGAGAATAATCGAGCTGGGTTTTCCTCTTAAAGCAAATGGTTACATAAACACGACCACAGATCTAAGTTTTTCCCATAACTCGTATTTCTTGGGAACAGGATTAAAAAGTGCAGAGCTTGAATTGATATGACGACTCAAGGACAAAGATAGGGAATATGAAAAAAATCCACATTTCTCGTGCTAGTAGAGGACGCCCCAGCATCATCATCTCTGAGGGAGAACAGCGGAAGATGCGCAGCAGACGCTTCTCTGTCGCAGAGAAGGTATAAGTTTATGCCCATAATCTGCGAATCCACCGACCCGACACCACATCCCCTTCCTCCCCCGCAGCTGTTTCGTCTTCAGACTCCATCCCCACCGCTGCCGCCATCACATAACCTTCTTCTTTGGCCTGACGTCATTGCACGGAAACCGCTTCACATAGCGTGGTTGCGCTCTGTTCGTTTATAGCCACTATCTCGGCGAACGACGCTTTGCCTTCCGCTACACTCCACCCCGTCACCGCTGCACCTCGAGACGTTGTGTCTCCGCGCTAATAAAATGCGACAACGCCCGCGCGAAGATTGCTCGACTGAGAGAAGAACCTCAAGACGGAGTGAAATTCGCGCTGCTGGAATAAACGTGAGGACTGTGTGTTTCGCACAGACGGGATTCAGCGGTTCTAAAACTCTCTGTGCACAAGATCAAGGAAAAGAAAAACATTTACCTGGTACTTTCACATGAATAATAATAATAATAATAATAAAAACAGTCCATACATAGCATATCACTTTAAGCAAGTAAATTTGTGCGGACTCGAGAGATCATAATTTGTAACGAAATATTCGCTGTTACTTATTACTGTTGGTAATAAGAATAATCATTGTAGACTAGGTATCTGAAAAGTGAATATCACGTGTAAGGAAGAAATGCCACCTAAGTTAAACAATCATGAGCATTTTAGAAACTTCGGTTTTAAAGTTTACGTTTAAAGTTATTATGTTATTTAACACCATGAAGGAAGAACGAAGAAGTGCACATGAAATAATGCTATGCTTTTGGTAATAAATTAAGCTCCTTATTCTAGCCACGTGATTTTTATATTTGCTCCTATTCACTCCGTTTCTCAGGTCTATTGATTTCGAGGTGGAAAGTAACGTCTCAATACGCAATGCTCAATGCTCATTTCATACTCAATGTTTATCGAACAGCATAATCAATATCGATAAAGAAAAGTCAAAATTTTAAAATGAACGGACGATGGACTATTTAATGTTCTTTAATAATAAATACCTAGGACAAATAAACGCTACAGATAAGCGTTGTCCAAGTGACAACTGACAATTTGGGGACTTAATTGTTGACCAATCCTCTTTATTGGAAAATAGTACTTCGTTTCTTTAAAGGAAACTTTCGGATAACACAGAAAAAGATGAACAGTTTTATGATTTACAATTTGTTTGAAGGTGAATGACGATGTGACACCGTGTATGGCAACGTCAACGTTCCGGACGGTAATGTGAAACAAAAACTAGTACGGTGATATGAAGAACATTCGTAAAGAATCCTAGCCATTGACCCAATCTCGAGATTATGTTTTCTGACTCTGCAGTGATATACAAGATATTATCAATAATGTATAGTTGTCAGCATATTGATTAGTGAAACTATACATAGTTTTCAATCCATACTAATACATAAATGCGTAATGCGAAAGCGAGTCAGTCTGTTTGTCACTTAATCACGACTAAACCACTCAACCGAACGTAATGAAATTTAGGAAGAAGATAGTTTAGAAGAGAGATATAAAAATTTATATTATAATTTTATATATATATATANTATATATATATATATATATATATATGTAATACTCTGAAAATGTTACATCCTGAACATAAAAGTTATTTCACGCCCAACTTCTTTAAACTATGTTTAAGGGATAATGGATGGTAATGTGAATTTATACATCTATAACTGCGTTTCAACAAAAAAATATCAGAGTATCTACCTTCTCAGGAATTCTTTAAAACGAACATCATTATTTATATTCTATAACTATGTCTCACGCCAGGAAGAGGCAAAAAAATCATTTCATTTCTGTTTCCAGTTTTTTCCTCTGAAAATGTCTGAGATGAAATAAAATATAAAAAATGAAAACGTCCACCTTCACTTACATGTCCAGCTAATGCAAATAAATCGTAGTCTCAGTAGAACCCGTAATGGTCTGTTAATAAATATTGTAGAATGTTTTCTCATCTTACTTTTAATAGTGATGATCTAATTCCCAACTACGAGAGACACTCCCCGATATTACAAGCAAATTTAATATGAGTATTGCTAAAAATATATTTTTCAACAATATCAAACTCTTCGCGGATCTCATATGATCCGTATTCTCTGTCCTCGCTCTCTCTCTCTCTCTCTCTCACTCACACACACACACGTAGCTTTCCTCGTCTCTGTCTCGACGACTCTGCCAACCACTAAACGTGCACACTACCGCGCTGAATGAGCCCATCGCTCGGTGAGATGGGATATCTAGCTGGAAATGACTAAAAACTCCCACTTAGGACTTATTATGAATATAACATCTTGAAAATGAATGTATAAAAGAAAGATAATTTGATAAAGAGTGTAATTTAATATGTATCCACGTTATATTTAGTTTATACTGAGGATAATAATACGAATACTAAAGGCAAGAACAGCAAGGAATCTGACATAAATTGTTAGAATTACTATTTTTATAAACTTTACGTAATAAGAGGGAAATAAAATCAGGAGTGACGTCGTAGTCTTACTAAAACGGCGTCTAGTGAAATAAATATCAAATTTATTATCCAAACTAAAGTGTACACTCCTATGAAACCTACCAACACACAATACCTTCATTTCGATAGTTGCCACCCAAACCATGTTAAACGCTCTCTTCCCAAAGCCTTATAAATCCGTGGGCATACAATCTGCAATAATCCTTCAAATCTCCATGAATACCTTACGATATGAACTACACGATGCCCTCACTAAACTACAGTATCTCGATAGTTGTCACCCAAACCATGTTAAACGCTCTCTTCCCAAAGCCTTATAAATCCGTGGGCATACAATCTGCAATAATCCTTCAAATCTCCATGAATACCTTACGATATGAACTACACGATGCCCTCACTAAACTACAGTATCTCGATAGTTGTCACCCAAACCATGTTAAACGCTCTCTTCCCAAAGCCTTATAAATCCGTGGGCATACAATCTGCAATAATCCTTCAAATCTCCATGAATACCTTACGATATGAACTACACGATGCCCTCACTAAACTACAGTATCCCTCTGATTTGTTGAAGAAAAGAATTATGTACAACTTTTTCCCCTGGTACTGACAAAATTCAACCACATCTCAAATACTGGTATCCAATCATACCCCCCAACTCCTCCAAATAATCCTTCTTAAGCAAACCCCCTCAATTTGTTTATAAACAACCCCATAATCTCCACAAATTATTAAATAACAACAAAGAATTCAACCACATCCCTCTGACTTTCTCACCCGGCACAAAACGCTGTGAACAACCTACGTGCAAGACATGCAATATCATTTATTCTTCTACGTTCTTTACTAGCCCTGTCACCCAATCTACACACAAAATTCGACAATCCCATGTTTGCACCTCTAGAAATTGCATTTACCTTCTTCGTTGCACTATCTGTAAAAGTTTCTTTGTAGGAGAAACAACATCCGGACAACAACCTCTTCTTCAACATCCGGACGAACAATCACAGAGCTTCTTGTAATCTTTTTTTTTTTTGTCTTTCTCCCACTCTATATTACATAATAAAAATAACGAATGTTTTAAAGTTATGATTTTGAAAACTCTCCCCAACATTCCCAATCCATAGGTGTAAAATAAAACGTGAATTATGTTTCATCTGGTCCCTAGGAGCCTCTACCCATCCCGGTTTAAATAGAGAACAGAAAATCTCCAAAAATAAATTTCAACTTACAAATTTTCCTCCTACTTTTCTTTCCTTCATCTAATGGTCGGTCAACGTAATCCGAAGAGAGAAGAATCGGATCATTCTCTACGAGGCCGAGGAAGGTTTAATGCCGAAACTGTTCCGTCCAATTTGTGAGTACTTTTATGTGTATATACCACATTAGAAATAAACAAAGCTCAACTATACTATGTTTCGTTTTCGTCGACCCCCAATTAAGAACTAACTCCGAAATGTTTAAAAAGGTGCTTTGACCAGATTGACTATAAATGGTTTAGGTATTTTATTATTAAAGTGTTATTTTTGACTATAAAAACTGCCTCCAAGGAACAGACACTGACATTGCATCTATTTCCCGGATGCAAAATACATTGATGGCCTGTTGGTGGCTAAAGGGTTTATGGTTATTATCTCTCCACACTCCCATCAAAAAACATAACGGCCCCTCCAGTAAAGCTTTCGTTGAGTTCTGTTCATGAGAATTCCGCTTCAGAGAAAAATATATACGCCTGATGTTCTTGAAACAAATGACGAAGATGAATATTCATTTCGCAAGCCAAATTACAACAAACTTAGAAAGATTTTGTATTGTGAGGATTGAGAAATATGGTCTGATCATTAGCTATTTCTTATTACATGGCTGTTTATTCTCGAGTTATTTTGACATAAGAAAATAAAAAACATGACTACGAAATAAGCATGTGACATACCTTGAATATGATGTTATTTATATTAAGAAATTTTATGCAAAATATTTTTATATTTACCATGTGGAATAAACTTGTTAAAATATTAGGTATTGATGCAAAATATATACAATAATACTCAAATGTCCCAGACATTTGCGTTCCTTTCCAGCGTAACCGGATGGAGCCAATCACTCAAATAAAGTATCATGTTTAAGAGCATTAAAAGATAACTTGTTAATTTCCTATTGTTTATCATGTATCTTTTCATTTTCCTGCTCCTTTTGGAGATAACATTTAAAAGTTACGTGTTTTGAAACACTCGCCTTATCACCATAAAGGGCCATTCTCCAGAAGAGACGCAACTTGGCTAATTTATTTAAAAGGATATTACTTGACTACATGAGTCTTAGCAAATGACAGCTCTGACGTGACTGACCATTCTGGTAATCTGTGGCTTACCTTCGAGTGGAACAACTCGCCCTAACTGGTTTGTGCAAATCCGTCGTGCTAGTCGCACGAAATAGTCATTGGGTACAGCGTCCTCCCTGATTTCTGGTAAGTAACAAAACATTATTGCAAAGTGGATTTTTCAGCACTGTGTACTAAGTTTTTACTGTCTTTTGTTATGTAATATTGATTAAAATTACACGGTCTTCCGCGGTAGACTTCCGCGGTCGGAGTCAGTATGAACTTGTTTGTCCGGGATAAACCGCGTCTTAGTAGATAAATCTACCAACGTTTCGGCCATCATGCTGTGGCCGTCTTCAGGGCAATGTCAGAGTCGTGCAGACTTAAGTCGCTGTCGTACTCTGCCTGAAAAGTTTTTAATCGTAAAATTTCGACGAATATTTAGATTTTACCTGGCAGTTGACTTTGCAAGTATTTGACATGTTATTCGGATCAAAAAGAAGTCTTGCGAAATAAAAGTATGCCTTCATACAGAATGTTTGTTCCATTCAACTTTTCGTTCGATTTAATCACACAAGTTCAGCAAGTTAACATGTCTCTCAATGTACGTCTGTACGATCAAATTTACTGTTACGAGAAAGAAATTCTTTAAAAATTTAAAGATTTTCAATGCTTTTATTCGAGATTTTTCCTTTTAGTCGAAAAATAAAATGTATGGTGAAAGTTAAATTCACCAGTTTATCCATACAAATTTGTATCATAAACGAGGAACACACTTTTCTCTGGAAACGCGGATATAAAATATATAAAAGTCTGACGGTAATATCACATGTCACTTAAAGAACAACATGAAAGAAATTGGAGAATATGATCAAAATATGACTCAATCTTCGGTGTTTCTCAAACACTAAGAATGCAGTACAACGAGGCGTCCGTGTTTCGCACATTGCATATTTTTCGATGTGTAGGAAAAGACTTTAAATCATAAAAATAAAATGAAGTAAAAATGTATATTTATTTGGGCTGATAAAACCATACCCGTAAATTAATACAAAAATAAATTACTGTAATAATTTACCCTTTTTCTGTACTATTCGTTTCCTCAGCAAATGCTTTTTCAGATGCATAATTATCATGACATAAATGGAAGTAAGAGTCCATAAAATATTTGTGTACATTGTAACTGAATAATCGTTTGATGTAAAACCAACCGAACGTTAGTAATATATGGATGAAAACGATAGCTTATCGGTTAATTTATTTTACGCTTTATTGTATTAATAAATATCAAAAGATCTGAGATACAAAAAATTCATGTTGTTCTTATGACGTCACTTGCTTTAGTAAAATAACAGTATTTTACGAATTTATTATGATGTAATAAATTAAGGAATCAATTCTTAGTTTTAAATTATCCAAAAACGAGGAAAAGGATGATGATTTGTATGTGAGAATAAGTTTCCCCTTTGATATTCTTTGGGTTCTACGCATATCTAAAACAATTCAGGAATTGGGCTGCTATAAAATTTTACTGGTACGATAAAAATATTTCAGGTTTGGTAAGCAAAATAATTTTGTATGTTTATTGTTGTCATCTATACAACCTACGATGGTTGTTCGAGTCATTCTAAATCGTTGAAAAATTTAAGCTAGCTCATAATCTTCTCATTCTTCAAAAATCTCTCATTCTGAGTCTCATCCATTTCATTACTACTCGTAGTTTTCATTGATCGTTGATCTCTGTAACGATAATACTTTCTGAAGCTGATTCCTTGCTGGGCTTATTTATTTTCCTGAATTTTTATGTTTCTCTATGTGCATATTGGATACTTTACCGAGGACATTCAATCCAATCAAAGTGAACTTCTGGATGACCTTCTGGATGTGATTCCCTTTGCAGATACAGGGTTTCCGTTTCCATTCAATTTGAGTGAGCTTTTGTTTACTTTCACGTGAACCACAACTTCCAGGTTAGTAAACAAAGAATAGCCTGATCTGGTAGGTAGTGACAAGAACCCAACCTTAAACAATGTATGAGCAGGAAATACTGAACTCATAACCATACTACGGTGTACAGATCTTTTGTACATGTGTTAAGGAATATCATTATTGGACGTGCCCATGCATCTTTAAAAGTGACGTCCAAACCAGTCAATGATGATGTATAACGTCACTTCTCTCTCTTATTCATAAAAGAGGGTATGCTAACGTTGCATAGGCTAGGTACTGTAGGATATGCTCTCAAAACGTCGTCAGTTCATATGGCACCTCATACTCGTTCCAGAGAACTTTTTAGCAGCCATCATCGTACTACGAATTATGAATTTCCCAGCACTTTTGATAATTAGTTTGTTCTTTGTTAATTTTTTGTTTTTGTACATGTTATGTTTTCTTTACGAGCAGAGAGTGTTATTTTTTCTGTATTTATCATGTACGTTTTAAGTTTGTCTTCGTGTTATTACTTCTGTGGCAGTTATTCTTCGTTTTTGTAAACTTTTCATGCTTATATTCAAGCAAAAAATGGAGGTAACTGAAATAATGAAAAAATAAATAAAATCACAAAACAGTTTTCAGTGATTACCGTCTCCTGAATAAGTAGCTGGTTTGTGCAAAAACTACTAACTGGTGGTTGTAGTACAATCTCCTTGATACCTTTGTACTGTACCTTTGTACAGTGAATACAATAATATCTCAATCTCAAGTCAAAACTTCATTCCCTCGAGCAAGTAACTCTAATTGGGAAATAGGCTGCAGACAGTGATGATATGGTCATTAAATTGTTCAATTTCGTGATTTACGACTATACACATTCGTGTAAGTACTTCAATACCCTCTTGTATATTTCTTACATTTTAGTTTTTCCTGCAACCATTTCTCTCCAAACATTTATCCCTCCTTTAATGATCTCATGCTTGAAATTCAGTTAATGCTCTGATTTCAGATGACTCCCAACAAAATATTGTGGTAAAAGCAAACCACATGTACTTTTATTATGATGTGTGTGACGCTGTGCTACTGTTAGTAGAAGTTAGATGGTACAACTCGAGATAAAAAGTTGCGTGCCTCCATTGAATCTTCCTTCCCCCATGAGTTTCATTAGTTTCTTATAACGATATATGAAGAAAATAATACCTGGTAGATCTCGATACACATAGTGTAGAATATCATTAGAAAGGAAAATTTGGTGACACTTTGGCAAAGTACCAATGAAACCAAACTTTGGTGATACAATTTTTGTTTCATCAGCTTATTTACTTGGGGTTTATTTACTGTGTAATATTTTCGTGTAAAAAAATATTGGTGTGTAAAAAATACATCTTGCTCCTCCAAACTATTGTTAAAGTGATTGTTCCTCACTCACTGATCGTAGTTCTCAGACTGCAAATTCTATTGGTATTGGTTCATTTTATGGTTTTATTCGACAAACTTATTTAATTAATTGGAAGGGTATTCTCGATCGAACAACTACTTTTCAGTACTTATTACATTACAACATAGGTGGTATCAACAATAATTTCGATCGCAAAAACAAACAAACAAACAACTCACACTTGCTGACGGCCTGCAAGAGAGTAAAATATGTTAAAGAGGGCGAGAAATCGCGAGAGAGAAATCTGCAACCCGAAAGGGGACGACGTGCAAAAGGAGGACGGCGCATACATAATCGCAGGGACGTCCGCATATTTTGAAGGCGTCCGAATCCAATAACGGAGCCGTAATCAAGTGCATTTTGCTCCTCTTGTATTGATTCAACGCGGCCTGATTCGGCCGATAGAGAGGAAAAAATAACGCTCCATGCTGATCGACGCTCTTCTCCTCTCCCCCCTTGGCTTCGTGATTGCGACGTGGAATGAAGTTACGACCACAGGAGGGGTAAGGGGGTGGGGTAGGGGATATAACGGAAGCAGTGACGAGCTGGAGGAGCGCTGGCGGAATTATTTCGAGCAAGCGAAGCACTTGGAGATTTATTCAGTATGGTCAATTAGAAGACAAGTCCCTCGTTACGAGACGTTTTCGATAAAAAATGGGGACGCCTTATGCGCATGTAGAATGTTGGTGAATATGTTAAACTCAGATTGTTATTTCTTTCACACATTGTTTTCATCCTCCTTCTGAATCACTGTGGGAGGGGGGAGAAGTAAACGGAATTAATTCTTAGTTTTTGATCGAATTATTGAATCCTTCGCAAAACAAATTCACTCTCACAAATATTTCACAATTGCAGTGATAATTCACGGCGTAAGAAAATTCATATCTTTTTATTTAATATTTGTTAAATTTATTCGCGAAATCTATTTTAGAAAAAATTAAAATATTTTTTGTTTGATTGAGTGCAAACATTCAGTTACATTTCTAACATTATAACAACTTTATTTGTATTTATTGCTAGTTAGTCAGGAAAGCACAGATACAACATTTCCACTTCACAAGTTCCTCAAATGTCACACAATTAGGTGAAAGAGCAGACTTTATGGCCTCAACCTTACACATTATAAATAAGTCTTTTAATAAGTTACTAAATCAAGTATAAATTATTTATTATTATTATGCATTCTGAAAAAAGATGTGAATTCAATTTCAATAAAATATTGACTATAAATCTGTACAAATATACGAAACTGGAAACTTAACGAGAATCTCCTTGTCCAAGTTTATAAAATCTGAATCAGTTTTTTTCGAATGACGACAGATTCTCTAAACATCATTTGTGGAGTAATCGATACGGCAAAGCTTAAAGTTTTCAACAGAAGCATTGGTCTTAGAGGCATAATTCTAAAGGGTCGGAGGGCGCGCAACCCTGAGCAGAAGGGCCGGCTGCTGTCCCCTAGATAAATCAAGGGCGGTGTCCGTGACCTCATCAAATCACTGTTTGCAACTCGCAGCTCAGATACCTGCGCGTCCCCTCGCTTCCTCATGTGCTATTTTTCTCAAGAAGACCAGCTCTCAATATCTGCATTGAACCCTTCGCCACTTTCTTATTCGAATATTCTTTCGTACGCAGTGCTAGTGCTCAAAGGTTTTGATTCCGTTGACATTTTCAAACTGATTTCTTATAAAAAATCTTCCCGCTCAATTTCCCAGACAGTGACTCGCGTAGAAGACCATTGTAAATGACCAATTAAGAAAATGAAATTTTTGTGAAATATAACAAGTTCCCCTTAACCTAAAATTTGGAGTAAACTTCTTTTGCTATAAATACGGAGGATGATATCCTGTTGCTAGGTCACATATAAAAATGTTCCTTTCGTATTCAGTGGAACGTTAGCCAAGGTGGCGAACTCCTCCAATATTGACGCTCGTTCTAAGCTCTAAGAGGAAAACGCTTCGAACGGTGATCGGTTTAATAACCAAAATTATTTTCTCTTTATCATAAGAAGTTAACTAACAGTTTCGACCTCCTGTGTACAAATCTCTCTCAAGGTACGAGAACGCATTTTATTATTATTTTATCGTAAATTGCATTATATTGATTGTCTTAATTTTGCGACATTACTTTTAGTATGAAAATAGTAAATTATTGATGCATTATTTGTTTACAAAAGTTTTGATCCAAAATCTCCTTAACCTGCAAACAATGCATCTACAAACGCTCTTAATATAAAAATAGTAGCGAAACAAAGTATTTAGTCATTTATTACTAATATACATTATATCTTCATTCTGAGATTGATGAAATTGTGCTCATTTTACCATTAAAAAGCATCATATACTTCGTATTATGTAAAACCCCCGACAAAGGTACAATGAAATTCTCCGATCAGACAAAAACCAACGAAAGAAAACAAATTGTAACGATAAGTACAAATCAACGCTTACAGTAAGCAACAAAACGCTACTTACGTATCTACTATTCTTGCAATCCAATTAAATGTTTAAGCTATTTTTTTTAAGAAGAAAAGTGTATTGTTGTTAACGAATGCAACGCAAAAATTATATTTCATGATGTGGTACTTACAAATAACTGGTTAGCACTTTCACTCCCTTGGCACTGCTGAGCGGGAGAGTGGGGGTTCGATTCTTTGTTTGACCTCATTGAATACAGAGGAAATACGGGATTTTCCTTGTCTATTTCAGACCAATATCGAAGTGGTACCTCACGTTACCGGGCTACACAACATATCTCCTTCACGCTTCCGTCCTACAAACCATGATGTTTAGGTGGAGGATCTAGCATGATCATTAAAATAATGAGTATTTTCGGTTAAACAAAGAACTAGTAGATAAATTATATAGATATTAATTTTCAACTTGACTTGAAAATTCTATTAAGTAACATTTTGAATAATGGGGAAAAACATTGAAAGAATATTCTTAAATAATTGATTCAACTTTTGCCTACATTCGACTATTATAATGAAATACTGATTTATAATAATCTGACCATTATTTTCCAAGTCGTCCCTAAGTTTATGTTATTATATTCGTAGATGTGCTGAAGAAAGATTATGAAAACTGCAGTTGGATTTTTTTAGTTAAAAACCTTCTTAAACTCCTTAGTTAAAACAAACGTTCCGAAAGCAAAAGCAAAAGATGTTGTAGGAAAGCTTCGTTAATTTAATTCTACTGTCTCCAACCACCAATCTGTACGCTGTGATATATCAAGAGACAATGGAAGCAGACATTAGCTCCAGCTGGTGAATCCATTTGAACAGTCCTCCACCAGTCCGCTATCGCGATCAACGGTATCTTTATTGAGATTTGGAAGGGTGAGATGACGAGAAGGCGATGAGCTGCTTAGCTCTGCACAAGTTCTCCCACTCGTTTCTTTGTTTCGGTGGATGAATGCTGCTCTGGTGCCCTCCAAACGTTGCAAAGATTAATTGATAAATTCGTGGAAGAATTCACTTGTACGATTTAATTTTCGTATTGATCCCAAAAACTATCTGAATACATAATCTTCCGAGTAATAGTTGCAGAGATGGAAATGAGAAAACAGTAATTCCGTTAAATTATTTTCGAACCTATGAACTATTTAACGCAGAAATTAATTTGACATTTAATCAATAAAATTTGTTTTCTCAAGCTATTTGCAGTGCATAATCCATTCCTGTAACAATCTATCACCATAAAACTAAAAATGTCATTTCTGGATATTGACCGTCATGAAAATTGCTCTTCAAGAGCTTTCATTGTCGAAGCACTTAACATTTGATCTCATCTATTCCTCTCTGAAATTGTTGGTATTGCAGTTGGATCAATTAATGCTACGGGAATATTTGTCATAAAATTGATCAGGTCGCTAAAAAGCTGTTAATCCGTTCAGTTAGCGCTCCAACATTTTATATCGGTGTTCAATTGAAAACAAAAAATATGTTACCTTGGTGGGAAAATGTCTCATTTACTATAATGACTATAAAACAAATAATTAGAAACGCACATGAACGATGTACGTGTCACGACGTTTTTCGTAACAGTAAGTGAAAATATTTTACAATTTTCACAAAAATAAGAAATCAAATAACATGCTATTTTTGGCGATATTGATTTTTCCAATTTAATCGAAAAGCGAAATGTGCGAAATTATAGCAAAAGGCTTGATGAAGATCGTGTGTAGTGGAACAGAGTGAGAGGCGTTTGCCCATCCCCTGCTGATTGCGAGCCACATACGGCGTGTTCCCATAGCCCCTCTGCCTATCACGGGATGCTCATATATCGCCCGCTCTGTTTGGGATTGTTTCCGACCGCATATGGAGGTTCCCAACGGCTATTACAGCACTAGCGGCGGTGGTAGAGTGAGCGAGTCGCTTGCGAGCATTGGAGCTAATCTCTTCCGCCCCGGCAGCCACGGAGATTCCTTCCCACCCTCCGCACCCCTTGGTCGCCATGTGGGGTGGGAGGGAAGGAAGGAAGGCAAGGCGTGTCTTAAGGCGACCGGCCGGCCGACCAGTCGAATGAATATGCATTGAGGAGCACGACCGCAGAGATGCTTATGTTTCAAACATCCTCTCCTCATTGTTCAGCATTGCTCTTGCCCCTTACAGGCTCTTGCAGCTCAGATCGACATTTAAACGTGCAAAATTTTGTGAGTTTAGAAAAAAAATTGAATTACTTAAAACATTGAACATGAAAATGAAATTGTATTCATTTATTTTTCACTTGTAGTGATGAAAAAAAAACAACTAAATTTATATGAATTAAGTAAAACCAGAATCAATCAGTTTTATTTAGAATCGAGTCGGTAATCGTATTTTTGTGGTCACTTTCAAACACATAGACAATTTTAATTCAGTATTTTTCTTATCAGCATGAAAGCAAAGATATATGCCCGGCCTGCAAAGATGCTTTTCAAGTACTTGCGTAGCATATTTCTACGTGTTGGCTTGATTCAGGTTTACGCACTCGATTGCATTCTGTCTTCATTTTGATGAGTTATTTTTAAGATTAAATAACATTATAACACATTTTTCACGTCATTGAGAATGATAAAAGAGTTCTGTCCATTATTGTTGGAATAATAATAAT
>NNCF01132632.1:98401-215781 GCA_002313205.1 Laupala kohalensis | reverse complement strand
ATATATATATATATATATATATATATATATATATATATATATATGTTCTTATACATATATAATATGTATGGGTTATTCTTTTCATAACCAAAAAAAAATCGATCATCTCAGAATTGGGAAAAAACTAATATTTCAGTCCATTTCCATTAAATTTTCAATATAATGGAATCCACATTTATTTCAAAAATATATCATTATTACATTAAGTTACACCGAGTCTGATTTATGCAAAAGATTAGTCTAGCCGTGCAGTGAACCCCAAATATATATTAAAATATAATAAAATGAATAGCTCTAAATAACCTTTGTGATACTATATAATAATACTGTGATCCAGTATTTCTGTTGAGGAAATTGGGGTTCTTCTTTTTCTTTTCCATGGCAATAGTTTATATGTCACTCAAACTGCGTCCCTCACTTTCGTGTAACTTCTCCATGTAGTCCGAGACCTCCGTCTTCTTGGTTCAACTTGTGGAGTCCATTGAAGTGCTCTTTTGCTTGGCTCTTCGTCATCCTTAGACTGTGTGTAGTCCATGCATCCAAATTTTCACTTCTTAATTTCTTTGTTAATATGTATTTCACCAGTCACATCCCACAGTTCTTCGACTGATGTGGTCTTAGGCCACTGTATTTTCATTATGTACCGAAGACATCGAGTTACGAAGGATTGTAATTTCCTTTGAATTTTTTGGGTCACCAATCGGATTTCACATCCATACGAACTTTACATGTGCGTTGAATTGCCTTATCTTAGTATTTTTATTAATATTATTTGAATTCCATGACTTCCACATTTTACTAAAAACGCCTCTGGTCTTTTTTTAATTCTATTATTGACATTTTTATGAGTTCCTCCATTCTCATCACATTTCTCCAAAGACTTGTAAAATTATGCTCTCCGATGATTACAGTAGAAACTCAACTATCCGGGGTAATGAAGGGGAGGTGTCGCACTGATAAATGAATATCACGGTTAATCGAGACACACTTTATTTAAGCAATTATGTATATCGTTATCAGGGCTTATATGCGTATCGTTATCAGGGCTTGAAAACATGACGTAATAAGTCTTTCTTTTGAAAGACTTGAGATAATTTTCCTTAATTCAGTTCTAATTTTTCTCAAGTTGAAGACGTCGTTGAAGTCAAAATTTTCCTGTTCGCAGAAGTTCAGGAGGATATCAACTGCTTCCATTCCTTGACTTACCTGAATTTTTTCTTCTTTAGCGCAAAAATTATTATCGTTTTAACTCTCGTCCTCCTCTGAATCATCCGTTGTGAGGTAGATGGTGTACCAAGCAGTTGTGTCACTGTTACTTGGACGTTCATATTCCGCTTCATTAATATCTTTTTGTTGTCAATCAACAATACCGTCTTTATCAACGTTAGTGAAATCTGGCTAACTGATGAAAAGCTTCTACATCTCCTTCTCCTGTATTTTCTTTGTCATCATAATCTCGATCTAAGATTTTCGCTCAAGAAAGTCTTAATGTACTTGCAGGTATGTTTTCCCAAGCATCACATACTGCGAAAGTGGCATCTTTTATGGTCCACGTTTTCAGAAGTTCTTTCATTGAATTGATACAATTTTCTTGTGAAAGAAAACGGAGAAAAATCTTCTTTTTTTAACCTTCGTTTCAAACAGGAAATCAGGCCTTGATCCATTGGCTGTATTAGAGAAGTCACGTTAGGTGGTAGATAGTAGACAAAATTTTTACCATCCTTTGTTTTCAGGGTAGATTGTGAAGTGCGTGAAGGGACATTATCAAGCAGAAGAACAGCTCTTTTAGGTATTTCTTTCTCATCCTAAAATTTCGTTACAGATGGTACGTAAACGTTGAAAAACCATTCACGAAAAATAGTCTGGTTCATCTAAGATTTTGGGTAGTTGTAATAATCACATGGAAGTCTTCTCATTTCTGTTCCTTTAAAAGATCTTGGTTTCTTACCTTTCCCAATTACGGTTAATTTAATCTTGTGTGTCCCGGTCGCATTTGAACACGTCATAATGGTCAGTCGTTGTACAATTGGTCATGGGACAGGTCCAATGTTGAAAGCAATAAATTGAATTCCTCATTAAACATCGTTGAAGCAGTCAAGTCTCCACTCAGAGATTTGCCTTGGATGTCCAGCTGTCAAATACCGTATCGAATTTTGAACGTGACCAGCCTTTTATTTCTTGAATTTTCAAATTTTCATGGAACTCGCTCTCTCTATTAATTTTTGAATTTTATATTATTTCTTGAAAAATATTTTAACTATACAAAATACAAAAAATACATTTTCTTCTTAATAACGGTTTGCACACCTTTCTTCTCAATCTGTTCCTGTACACTGCTCAGGGGACTTACATCTAGTAAGTACATGGTTGGCAAATACGGGGCCCCAAGCTAAGTCAGGCATTACTTCCACTTACTTGTGGTAGGCTCCTTCCTTTCTCTTTCCTGACCTTCCTTGGTCACCTTTTGTTCTTTTCGATCCCGACGCTATTAGGGCTAGGGTATCTTTCATTTTCCTCATTTTTTGTAATGTTTTGAGATATGTTTTGATATATTGTAATTCAGGAGGGTTTTTAGTGGGTATGGTTAAGTCATTCGGAGAGTCCGACACGCGGGGAGAGTCATGTTGACTCTCCTTAGTGCGTAAACTGCATTTTCCCTACCTGTACAGAATTTTAGGGCTCCAATGACCTAGATGTCGACGAGCCGTAAAGCCCCACAAAAAAAATGTTCCTGTATATGCTTGAATTAACTAATCATATAAACTATACTTGCCACAATTATAAAGTTATTTACGCCTATGAAATTACTCCGTCTCTTCATTGATTTACTTCTCTATAACATTACACATTAATACAATTACTGTCTTCAAAATTATTTCTTTCTGTTACCAGTTTTTTAATTCCGGAATTTTAAGATACAATACCTTTCACCTGGACGCTTTGGAAGAAAGGGTTTTCGCCGTAAAACATTGGCAATTGGCGATGAGTTTAGTTTTATAGTGATTTTAAAGATATTCTACTAACAGTTTCGTTTATAAATAACTTTGTGCAATGATGTTTATGTTTGTTCACTTCTCCGAGGAATAAAAATTTACAATGACTAAAAAAAATTATGTTGATATTTCTCTGGTGAAAAAAGTAAACGTTGACAAATTCATTATTAGTAAAAACGTTTTGAAATTTGGTTTCAACCATACTTATTATACTGATATAGAGTTTTTAATTGAGCGGTTATTAGAATATCCAAACAATGTTTTCTTTCATCCTTAATAAAAATAATTAACTATAAAACTTTTGCTATCTGTCAGATTAACGCATTGAAATACCTGGCTTTCAAGACACAATTTAAGGAGCTGTGAATATCTATGTTTTGTCTTTAAAAACTTTATCACGAAGGTAGCAGGCACTACACGTCTCTATTCTGTCCCGTAAGTAACTACAGACCACAGATTATGTTAGTAATAATCCTTCTTAGGAATACCTTCTATAATCTGTACTATAGACCCCTCTCGTAACGCCAACTTACCAGAGACTCTTCAAGAAGCTCACAAAATGTACATTTGTGAAATAACAGTTACTTCGAGTTAAGATGTTTTGGAATTACATTCCAATAATAATAATATAATATAATAACTTTGCTTTAGTATATATTTTAGTCAAATAAATGCTGAACGTACGAAGTAAATTTCCTGAAGTTGGTGGCATATGTCAAGCTCCGTTGTAAAGAAAACATAAAAATTAGACGTGCAGGATTTAATCCAAAGTACAAGAATTAATTTTGTGATTTGGCAGAAATTCTTTTTCAATTTACGACAAAATAATTTAACACTAACAGACCATGAATTAACCTACGTAATTCAATTGTGTTGTTGCAATAAATCAATCTCACAAGTTTCAAAATAAAGAACAGTAAAGTTTTGTAAGCGCTTTGTGACTTGACCTCCATATGGCTCCTTTCTTTTGACAAATCTTTGGAAGAGGTCAACCCCGATCGTTATTCATAAATAATTCAGTAATAAAAACAATCAGCGTATAATGATAATGTTAAACATGGTTATGATTGTACGTAATTGTGTGTATATTATTGTTACTCTCATAGTAAACTTGTTACTAACAATTCTTAAAATTTTAAAAATAAAAGAATTGTCAATTACCTCCCAAATGTAAATAACATGTATAGAAGTCTCAAACCGCACTTTGCTACCACAATTCGAATTTTCTAAATTTCGATGCAGTTTTTATCCAACTATAATTCATCTTAAGTTGGATTAATGTGAGTGGGCATTAAACTCGAGTGATCAAACATATCAATATTGTTAGATAATGCTTTAAACTTTAACAACCTTTTCTTAGTGTATTTACTTATTGTATTTATTACCATTACTTTTCAGTTTCATTTGGTCTTCTCAGGTGTTTACATAGATATATAGTATATAAAAGCAACTTTACATTATCATCAACCTATAATGAAACAAACTAATTATTACATGCTTTGTTTGCTTCTATATTTGACGTTACAATTCGAATAACTTCAGTGCATTTTCCCATTACAATGATATTGATTTTACCCTAAAAAATAAGTATTTAAAATCCAAGCAGGGAATACGAAATTCGAAAATTATTGTCTTCACACAAAAGTTTTAAAATAAATTAACGAAACAAGAATCAAAAAATTTCGATTCATTTTTCCGTGAGTCAATTTTTACTAAATGAAAAATTATTGCTCAGGGTAATTGAATGGAAGAAAAGAGAACTGTCTCAATATTCATGGCATACATTATCAGACCAGAGAAAGGAAAATTCCTTATACAAAAGAATACCATTATAAAAATCTTTGAAGATAAGCCACAGCCGTCTCCAACAGAATAGCGTCAGTTACTGGGAGACGTTAAACGGAAAATAAAATATTGCGGAAAGATCTTGAGTGTAAATGAAGACGGCGGAGCGAGTGTCTCGTTTCAGTGTTTGGTGATAGCGTCATCCTGTTGAGAAGAATATGAATGAGAACGAGGGAAGAGGGGGAGGTGAATCCTCAAGTATGTCTCTTTCATTTTTACGTCGCGAGGGAGGATACTGGTGCAGGTAGAAGTTATAAGTCATGGTTGACTTAAGTTATGATTTCTTCTCAAAAGATTTTTTTTCAAGAATATCAGAATATTAGGTTTAATGAAAATGTTTTGTGATGCTTTAATATGCACTAAAATTATTTGTTTTATACTTTTTTTACAGATTCTTTTAACACCGTTTAAAATGAACCTTTGATATTGAACTTAAGTTAGAAGTGTATGGAGTCAGACGATATAATATTTGCACTCAATATTCTTGAAGTCTAGTCATAATCTTTTCTCTATGAAATTATTGACGAATTGATTTAATTTTTATCGAAATATTTCTCAACATTGTACATCAAAATGTGTGACGTTCAAATATTTCAATACTGCTTAATTCTAACTAACATTTTGGACGTTATATCACTAAGTCAGTCTTCAGATATGATAGCTCCGGGTTTGATTCTGGGATACTGTAGTAGAGCTAGGCAGCTAGACTACCTTCTTTACTTTTAACTTTTTTTTTTTTTTTTCAAATCCAAAACCTGCGATCAAATCAATTTTTAGATCTTCAGTTTAACGCTTCTCAGCTGAGGTAGTTTTTTTACCACCTTAGTATATGAATCTTCACAGGCGGGATTTAGGGATTTTCCTTCAAATTATATAATTATACCTCCATGATATACAGAAAAAGCGTAACCTACTTTATTCCTTCTACAATTGGTAGGTTGTACGTCGGAAATACTGTTTGCATACTTTATGGTGATATTTTCGCTACAAAGTTTAAAGAAGAAATTGAAATTGATCAAGAAATGGTAGCCAAATGCCACGTTGTTATCGATTAACATTTCGTATATGTTCTTGTGTGAGATAGAAACACTGTGTGGTTTAATGTATGTTATGCGTTCCAGCGAGGGGGGAAGTTAACTCAGATTATTGTTGATGGAGATATACTAGGACTTAGCATACCCTCTTTGGATATGCCACGAGGTAGTTATTCTAAGGCAACAAACTCTGGCAACAAGTCCATCGACTGTTACACAGTCTCGTCTCTCAATTAACATGAAGCTTGAAGGGCCAAGGTGCAGTGTTCAATTCATTAATGATTGGCTCAATACATCACTGTATCCAGGCCGTACCAGCAAGATAAGCATCTACTGCAAATCCTAACTATAAGTAGCACAGTGACGAGGTTTGACCAGAAATCTGGAGTGTCTTTTGGGGCGAGGTTTTTACAAGATTGATATTGCGATGAACGACATAAAATGGTGCAACGTCCAGTTGTTTGGTGAGGAGGTTGGTCTAGCGCGACAAATCACTCTTGGGATGTTAATATCGAAATTATATATATAATATAACGTACCTGTATTTCAAAAATATATTATATCGATCATTTGATATATCGAAAGAAAATATCGATATATCGGGATTATTTCGCGAAATAATTACAAACTTGCATTTTTTGCTTAACGGTACTAAAAATACTATTGCGCAGTAATAGTAATTTAATAAAAGTAATATTTATTAAATTTAATGTATACAAATATCGGAACAAAGAAAATTAACAAACATACTGCCATAACAAACGTAATTATGAACAACATTATAAAATATTTGACAATAACTATTTATACATTTTGTCTTCATTAACAAGTAACTTTCAACTTAAAGAAGTACATAATTTGTGTGCAATGGAGTATTATTTGAGATATTAGTAACAAAAAAATGGTTGTCATAAAACTCCAAAAATAATAAATACAGGTTGACAATTGACTTACGAATTACTATAGAAGTAATATCGTACAGTTTTTCCTTCTTTTCGAAAAAATATAATTAAATAGCCTCACTATCATTGAAGTAGATAGGAATGGAGATATCGAAAAAATATCAATAATATTTAAAATAATATATCTATATGAATATATCTAATTAATTTAGTTCAACTGTTTAGTGATACTAATAATATTTAGAAAATAGTATTTCATTAAACTTGCTTCTGAAAAATTTCGCGATACAGAAAATTTACAAACATACTACCATAACGTATTTAAACACTAGACTACAATATATATGATATTAACAAATGTATGTGTCTGTATTAACGAATGAATACTTCCTTTAGTAAATAATTTATCAGACAGGCATGATTTATAATTTATCAACACAGAGATAATAAAGTTAATATACTTTCCAGATGCCAGGAAGGAATTTTACCATTTATTTGAGCAAAAGACTTTGAAAAGAATCAGTGTCCTGAGAGTTGTTTCAGGTCCTGAGAAATTCAGTTGTTTCTGTACGAAAAATAATAATAACTGTTATAAAATTTGTATTATAACAGACAATATAAATTTTTCCTATACAAATACTCTTTAATTATTTTTTTGTTTCTATGACTAAAGAATTATAATCGAAATCCACTTCATGTGGAGCCAAATCTTTAATAGTCTGAAAGTCAGTAACTAGGCTTCCCACATAAAATCACTTTATATTTGTGTTAAAAACTTCCATAAGTACAACTCAAGCAAAAGAGGAGCAATTTAAAAGACTGAAGTATTTTTTGTTATCCGCTTCATGTTAAATGACCCATCGAGGAAAGGCGATACGACAAATATTACACAAACTTTACCGTAAGCATCTTATACAGTATGAACTTGTTTGTACGTAGAGTACGTTGTCTGCAGAGTACGACAGCGACTTAGGTCTGTACGACTCTGACATTGCCCTGAAGAAGGCCACAGCACGATGGCCGAAACGTTTGTAGTTTTATCTACTAAGACGCGGATTGTCCCGGACAAACAAGTTCATATTGACTCCGGCCGCGTAAGCCTACGTTTATATCTTATATAATGTTTAAATAATGAAAACAAAAACTCATTAAAGTCACAGATTTCAAAATGAGATACTTCAACTCTTATGGGCTGACAAAGCCGAAGGTCGAAACATACCTTCTTGAAATCTGAGTGTTAAATCCATACACCAACTCCTCCAATTTTGCGAATACATTTGGATACGAATTTCACACCTTAAACATCGTGACACGCCTTTAGACTTCGTCACTGTGTGACACTATTGATACTGAAAGTAATAGTTAGTTTATAAGAGGTACAGTGCCCTTGTTTCGTTTTAAACAGATTTACATTTAATGTCACGAAACGGGAGTTTCCATCGTCTATAATCACAGTATTAGGTACAAATTTGTATAAAGTCCTCGCACAAATAAAACGAATTCCTTATTTATTTATATATATAAAAATGAATTGCTGTTCGTTGGTAAGCAAATTGCTTTAGAACAGCTGGATTAGAAAAATTAGAAAAGACGGAAAAATTAGAAAAGTTGCCCGCAAAACTAGAAAATTCGGGAAAAACTGAAAGTGCTTTTTTTCTATGGGATTTTTGTATGTACTCAAGACCATAACTCACAATTCTAACGATGGATACGCGTAATACTTTTTTTTGTTCGTTATAGTCCTGGAAAAGTTTCCAAGGAAAAAATCGAGACGATTGCGAAGGGAGTTCGGAAAAATCACTATTTTTGTATGTACTCTCGATCATACCTGACGATAGAAACCACATAGTTGTTTGATTATTTTTTGTTTTGTTTTTTCAGTTTTTCAGTTGAATTGGGACTTAAATTTAGGAACAAAACAGCATTGTTCCAAGTAGATCACATTACAGGCACATCACGCATTTCCAGCATTTCAGCGGTGTACAGCCGATATAATTCATCTCGCATGAAAAATTTCCTATTGGCGTACTTCTGAATGTACTCCTCCTCAAATTGAATATCCATGGCCACAATCGTCAATAGATACAAGGATCACTCAGAAATACGTTTTCTTTTCATTTTTACTTTTTTACACATTTAAAATAGCTTTTCACAAATTCACAAAGCGATCATAAACACATTTATTGAAATTTGGACAGGGACACGCCTTTCGGGTCAGGTAGTAAAGCAATAAAAATTAACAGACTAAAGCACGGGGAATGTATTTTCTTATAATGAAACCAAATTTAAAATTTTGCAACCATCTGCCAACGGGGATACCATAGTTTATGCAGTAAGCTTTTCTTTTGGGTGAATGTTTTACATTTACATGTAAAATGTCAAAATAAGTCATTTTCATCAAAGTGTTAAAATTTGATTTCAATCGACGCAATAGTTCTCATATTATAAACTTGCAGAGTGCGAGTTATGCCTAAAAAGTTTTTATCTTCTGTGTACAATAATAGATCACACAGTTACTAAAAAATTGTACTTCTGACAAGTCACCGCAGAACAAAATAAGTTCAATTTCGGAATATTTCTAGGTTTTCTTCGGGACTTCTCAGTTACTCAACGGCTTCAACCAGAGTGGGTATTACATTACCAACTACAACCTTCTTATGCCATAATAATTATTAATAAGATTTTGAATTATAAGGTATTATGAGGAAACATTGTACGGGAATAAAAGTAAAAATCCGATATTAATACATAAATCCACAATAATTAATTTTTTAATTTATAGTAGGAAAGAACTTAAATACTATATTGTGCTACGAAATCCTCCTAAGACCTCATAATTGATTTGTGTTAACTCAGTTCGGTCCAGAAAGCAATCGAACACAAGATATCTTACTCCTACCTCTACATAAATACACCATAAGTTTGTGCTAAGAGCCACAACACTATTATTAATTAAAAACTTCATTGAGCGCCATCTGTTACTAACAAGTTAGTGACTTGAATTAATAACAGAACTTTAATATTAATATTATTACTTATTGGCCTAATAAAAACAGGGATAACGATGTTGAAACAATGAAATACATATATGAAAACAATGAACAACATGAATTTATTCAGGAAAATTACTTCAATTCTAAAACGTGAATGAACTTTATCATCAAGTGTAAATAATTTAGAATAAGATTTTAAGGTAGTAAAAAATTTGGAATAGTGAATTTATCAAAAACTAATGTTATGTTCGTCACAACTGTGACAATATTTGACACCCATCCAATTGGAAACCTAAGTGTATTATTCAATTTCAATAGGGCACTTTTTTTACAAATATTATTTATGTGCAAAAGTGTGACGAGGATTTTTTTTTCCTGTACGCCCCTTACAATGCCCCTTAAGTAGAGCCGTGGGCTGTGCTTACAATACCCTGGTATTCACTCTCATTGAATGGATAGTTGCAGTTTTAATTTTGGAAATCTTTGTTTTGAACTTAAAATGGTTGTAATTTTATTTACTTGTGATTCGTAATAGTATTTTTTAGCATCCTTCTTAGTGGCTTCTTTAATATTGTTTTATTTAGTTGTAAAATATCTTTTAAGTATACTGCAACTACCTATTAAATGAGCACCGTTGGGAACCACGGGAAACCAACGGTCAGGACACGAATTAAGTGTATTAAACTACACTGTACAACTTGAGGATGGCTGGTGAGGTTTGATCCTAATAATACAGTAGATATAGGAATTTGGGTGGAACTAATTTCCACAAAGACGGGGTCAGAATTTTTTAGTTAGAGTTATTTTTTAGTTAGTTGGTATCTTTTCGATATAATAAAAATCTTAAAAAAATCTGAGAGTGCAAAATGCGTTTTTGGCCGCCATCTTGAAAAAACATCAAAAATTGAAAATAGTCATGTGTTGTGACAAATCACATTGAATATTATGCTGAAGAACAATGTAATAGTGGTTTTCAGGAGTAAAATGTTCACAAAGATAAAGTAGATGGTGTTTCTCGACCTTCAATTCTATTTTGTATGCTGTGAGATTGCGAATTTATATTGCATTATTAAATATTTGTGCATCTTATGTAGGTATTTCAATGCATTCTTTCCATTTAAACAATAAGAAGATAACCTGACAGCAAAGACGTTTTACCTCAACAATAAGATATATTTTTTATTGACTACCTCTTATTGTTTGGTAAAAGAAGTGGAGTGTCCAGTGTATAGGGCTTACTGTTTTATGCAGTGGTTGCTGTCTTATCTTTTTATGCAGATGGTAACTTTTTGACACTAAAAATCTAGTAAAATCTAAGTGTGTACACATTTTTAAATTCCATTTTTTTCAGTGACGTCCTCAAATATTGCCGTCTTCTAAAAAATTGAAAATGGCATAAAGGAACTGTATCTTGCGCTCTGAAGATAAATGCAAATCTTCAAAGTGTGTTAAGTTGTCTACTTAAAGTATGCAACGTATCATCAGTGCAAGTAAAATTAGAAAAGACAATACCCATGAATTATTTGAACCATTTCTTTATTACCCCGTGAATGTTCACGTCGAATGCCTCCGTCTGTACACAAATTCCAATAATTTCCAGAGTGCATACTCAGGATGAAGCACTAGCCAGCTCCAGAAAACTAATACGGTCAGATATACAAACATTTACATTTAAAGAACACTGTTTGTTTTTTGGTCGCTTTATTACTGACAGTGAGAAACGAGTAAATTTCACCAACTGTAGAATCGCGATTTCCTTAAACGTGATTAGGTAAATAAAGCGTGTTTACATTTTATGCGTTTCACCCAGCAAAACTAATCGTCAATTATGTTCATTAACGTTTCTGAAGAATTCTCTAGGTTGGTAGTGTTTTGCAATGCGTTGTGGGAAACATGAAGATAAATGACGGACGAAAAACGCATTTTGTTGCTCCCAGGCGCCACCAACGAGCACCTTAAGCAACAGCGGGCCTCCCTCGTGCCACTGAACATAACCTATTAATCGAGCACAGCAAACAAGCAAAATGGATGCCGTATTTCTTGCAGAACTGAAGAAAATCGCTATTTGTGCGGATAATCGAAGGGTCCCGAGCGTTTAAGAGTAAATCGCGATTAAGAATAAATCGAAGTTGCTAGATACGCACATTTTGATAATTACGATTTACCGCACATAAAATCTCGTTTAAGATATTAAACGAACTTGGTGAAATTGGGCCTAAATTTGGTGTTATACAGGTCCGCACAGTAATGTTTCAAAATTTTGTTATGAAGGTGTGTAACTCCAGAAATGATATATAGTCAGCACGTGTTCAGTTTATAGATGTTACACCTCCATATTAGCAAGCTATTTGCTTATAACATAATCATATTTCACCTAATCATAATTGCCACCCCTATGATGTGATGTATCATTCATCAGAGACTATTTCTATTATATTAATTTTGTTATTATCTAATTCTGTTCTAATATTTGGCATTTAAAAAAATCTACGATTTTCTAATTTACTATTCCATTGTAATAATTCTGTATCAGCACAATAATAATTATATACTAACATAATTACGTGAGAATATTTCCTGGTACTGCCTGTGTAAACCCCGCAGCTTGCAAGCTGAAATCAGTTGCTCGTTGCTCGCGCCCAGTAGTACTTCGAGATGTGACGAGCACTAATGCTCGAAAATGCCGAACTTCAATTCTTTTGTTAGAGCCATTGAGTGGCGACATTTTCAAGTAACCTTTGAACAGGATTCTTAAAGTGTTAAGCAAACATTCTAGTCTCACTTTATTGAGCCAGTGTATTATTTAATGGATATATCAATTTACTGTGTTTTCCGCCTCTCACAGAGCGGGGACGGTACATGTGTATGACATGCCATATATGCGGTCATTTACACAGTCATGGTCGTGGTTCGCGGTAACGAAAGGTTGTTCGCGCATTTCATCACTGAGAACTTTTCCACATCTTTTGAGTAGACACATGAAAGAGGTCTAGCCCAACCGCTTGCCTGGCTGAAGACGTTATTTGCAAGATCGTGGTAAGCGCAATGATTGTGACTGCTACTTTGCCTAGCTGAGGACGGAATCGTGGATTTTCTGGAACCCTTCAGTCTTCAGGGGCAATTTTTGACATCTTTGCCATAATTGAGAGCTCTCATTATTACTGTGTGAACTTCACAATAGCAGACAAATACGACAATTCCTGGCCAGGTTTCCAATACACTCAGTTTTTAATTATGTCTATAATGAGTAATTCTCGGGGTATTTTTATGTTAATCTTGGGTTTTTTATATCTTGTATAGTTTTAGGTTTTAGACTTTATTATTGTAATATTTAGATTTAATAAATCATGGTATTTTCCTTGTGGTCCTCCGGATTTTAGTTGCATCATTAATAGTACCGTAATGCACTCCCACTACCAGGGATTTTATGGGATGCTCCTACTTATCCCGACTGCTATCCGTTCATAATTTACCAGCAGCGGATGCCAATTATCACCAGGCATGCAGCGTAAATTTTCGAAAAAAAAGCACCAAATGGTTTCAAATGGTTTATGATGCGTAGGTGGTTTCAAGAAAATGATGAGGTGATATCTGCTCAACAGCTGGCTACTAAATTGAAAGACTTCCTACAAGTTGGTATTGAACCCAATAGCCATCGTCACTATACTGAAAAAGCTTAAAGAACATTTGTTTGGTAACATCGTTTCCAAAAACGATGGGATGCATAATATGGTAACTATGGGTCAAACAGTGGGTAATATTATCTTAGATTACCAGAAACAAAAGAAATTAGAAGACCCTGAATTAGACAACTATCGTTCAATTGAAACAGCAGCAAAACTGATCAAAACTGAAATCAAACTATTGTCGACTTCAATGGAGTACTATCACTCGTCATCAGACACTGCATCTGAAGAGGAAAATAAAAAGTTCATGGCATCTGTTTTGTAAGATTTTTCGGACATCGTCATTGGTACTAGAGCATGTGATTTAAAGATTTCCATTGAACAGACTTTGAAGCAAGCTTCAACACCCAGATCACTTATAAATCCAATCTTCTTTTGCGTTGGTGTGTAAGTTCATCGCGACTTTGGTTCCTGTTGAATTGTGGATGAGCTTTACAGACTTTGGTTTTCCGTATCGTATGATGAAGTAACAAAGTATTTGCAGTCTGCAATAATGAACAGGATGCCAAATTTTGAAGTTCTTCCAGGTCATTTCTGTCAGTGGATGGCCGATAATGTAGACCACAACATTGCTACATCCAATGGTCTCAATACTTTCCATGGAATTGGAATTATAACGTGCAAATCCGGACCACTTGTTGAGAAGTTGAATTTTTTGTCAGAGAGGAAGTTCCTTTGTTGGAAGCACAGACTTAATACCGCAGATTTTTCTGCATAAGGAAGAATCAAGCATGTACAAAATTATTTTTGATGAACTGCTTTTAAATCCCATTGAAAGAAACTTAGTAGATCTTTTGTGAAACTCCAGTAAGTTATTGAAGACGCCACGTCCTGGTTGGAATAGATATATGCAGAATGTTGTACTCAGTAATGAGCATACAGGAGTGGTATCTACAACATTTCTACTTATGATTGAAAAAGCGAAGAAGATACAATGAACTAAAAAATTCAACCCATGTCATTGTAGGATTTAGTTCCACCTATCACAATTTTTGTGCGTATAACTGAACTATAAATCATCATACCCTAAGAGATATTAAGTCAGTCCATTTTCTGAAAGAGTTATATATTACACTTACCTCTGGTGATGCTGGTTCAAATCCTGTCTGATCCAAGTAGAATTCGCGGTGGTGGATGAAGCAGGGTTCACAGCAGGTTTTCTCGGGTTACTCCCGTCTCCCCTGCCTATCATTCCACCACATCATCTACTCATTATCATCCTTCCATGTCATTCATTCATCACCCGCCGCGGGGAGGTGAGTAAGGAAGGGGATATGGCACTCTTACAATTCCCCTGCCATATCAAAAAAAGGCATCACATCATTCTCTAACTCCGAACCCTTCAAGACAAGGGAAAATGTGTTAAGGAATCACACACAATAATTGCTAACATTATTTCTTAACGCAGGCAATAATTTTTCCTCTAGAATTTAGTTCGTGAATTTGTGCATGAGATACTGAAACATATCAGAAAAATATGGAAAATAATTACTTTACATATCTACATTTCAAAATACGCGCAATAAAACGAAATATTTTAATTTCAAATAGTTTTCGACATTGTCTGCATATTAATTTGAAATCTCTTTCTTGGGATCTCTCCAGTACGTAGTGTCTTCTGTTTTGTACATAGGTGCAAAGTTGTTCGCCATTTAGACATGCAGGAATCCAACCATCATATGATGAGTGGACTGATCTTATAAAGTTCAAGGATTACAATTAATCAGGTATATGAAACGTTGTCAAATGTATTTTGACATTGCGTATTATCAGCTGTTCATTGCAGCCCATGTGGTGTCTGCGGCATCCCTTTTGCTCTTCAGTAAGAATTTTGTTTTGTTGCACATCTATGTATATTCTATTGGCAATATATTATCTCTACTAGCCACTTTCTCAAAAATCCTAGAAAAATTGATCTATAAGCGTCTTCTAGATTTTTTATCAAAAAATAACATTCTCTCTGACGATCAACACGGTTTTAGGAAATCCTTTTCCACTACAAGCGCCATATTTTCCTTCTTAAACGATGTTACCACATCTCTAGACCGTGGAGAAAATCCTCAGGGTGTTTTTCTTGACTTATCCAAAGCATTCGATGTCATCGATCACGGAATTCTCCTTTCCAAATTGCATTCTTTAGGCATTCGTGGACTTCCACATCAATGGCTAACTTCTTATTTAAAAGATAGATATCAACAAGTAGAAATATCCTATACTAAAAATAAAATACTTGAGCGTTGTCTTTCAGAAACAAAGCCACTTACTTGCGGAGTACCCCAAGGATCAATTCTCGGCCCTATACTCTTTTTATTGTATGTGAACGACATGTCATCATCCACATCAGATTGCAAAATGGTTCTTTTTGCTGATGACACTAATTTACTATGTAAACACGCCAATGCTCAAAAAGTTTTGTCTAACCTTTCGACTTGGTTCCATGCAAATCGTCTCATTGTAAACACTGACAAAACAGTGTCTATGTCATTTCACAATAGTAACACAAAATCTTTACCCCATGTTTCTCTTTCTTTAAACGGAACACAATTAAAAACTGTTACGAATACAAAATTCTTAGGTCTCCATATTCAAGACAACCTGAAATCGAATTGTCACGTTGACAATCTTCATTCCCAATTAAGCAAATTGTGTTACACATTCCGAAACGTAGTTAACGCAGTTAGTCCACGTATTTCCCGTTGCGTATATTTTGCAAACGTTTACTCCCATTTACGTTACGGCATTACCTTCTGGGGTAATTCCGGTCAGAGTATTCAAACTTTCAGAATTCAGAAGAGGATAGTTCGGATAATTTGTAAATCTCACCCCCGAAACTCTTGTAAACCTTTATTTAAGGAATTAAATATCTTAACACTTCCCTGCATTTATATTTATGAAACGGTCGTGTTTGTTAAGGCCGAATTACTGAAGCACCAACCTTGCTTTATACTAAACATTCTCGTTCACGAACACAATACTCGCAATAGTAATCATATTCATCGGCCTAGAGTGTCAACCACTCTTTGCCAAAAAGGACCTTATCATTCGGGAATCGTTCTATATAATTCCCTGCCCAAGAATATAAAAGATATTATGAAATTGAATATCTTCAAATCCGCGGTTAAAAACTACCTCCTGCACCAGTTCTTCTACACTGTAAAAGAATTTATTGATTTTAATAAAAGTTAAATCCGTCTTGTACTTTAACACGCCATTGCTGTAGCACTTTTTAAATAACTTATACCAATTTCAAAAACTATTTTCTTGCATGATTGTGTGGTTTATGCCTCATATTAATTTAGTTTTATGTGTATTTAACTTTGGCACGGTTGTGTACATTAATTCTGTCGCCCCGTCCTGGCCCGGGTTTTTCTCCGTTTTTCCTTCGCGTAGAGGCGGATTTCTTATACAGGTTCTCTAGGCTTTGTCTAGGGGCGTGTTTATTGTAACAATAAATCGTGAATTTAGTGTTTTTTCAACTCTTATGATTTTTAAACACTATACTCAGAATAATCTATAGTTCGATAATAACTTGTACATGTAAATTTACAAACATATTTGCGTTAAATTACAAACATATTGACATTATATATGTATTATAACTCGCAGCTAACTTTTTATCTTATCTAGGAACTTTTGCTGAAATTTTTGAATCCGCCTCTGCCTTAGGGCCCTTGATCGGAATTGATGGGATGGTCCCTTGCTTGCTTCCGGAGAGTAAATTAGTTTATTGTCCTCCACGTGGTCATACGCAGTTTGTACTGTTTTTTGACAATAAAATTTATTTATGTTAGTATTTTAAGAAATACGGGAGGCAAGTAGTAGGCTTATAATTCTCTATTTTTTATCTTTACCTTTACTTCTGAGGAAAGTGTTTCCCAAAGTTAAAAATATTGGCATTTCTTCGGGAAGTTTTATCATTTGAGCGAGACACGTTGCAAGATATTGATGGATTGGTGTCAGGCGTTTGATCCAGAAATTGTGAAGCTTATCTTTTCAATGCATCTTCCAATTATGTAAACGCTGTAGTGTTTTTTCTCTCTTCTTCATAAATAACTGCGAAGTCCGTTTCTTGTCGCCCATCCATACTTTCTCTCTCTGTGTTGATTTATTCAGCGAGGTAATTGTTATAACACGTATCTCACCACGTTCGTGACCATTGTTGTTCGATACTTACTTCATATGAATACTCTGATAAATGTCTTCACCGCATAAAAGATGTAGGACACTTTTTATTTGTGAGAGAGAGAGAGAGAGAGCGTTTGTTTAATTGAAGATACCTTCCTAACCTTAATTTTTGGCAGATAGCATCTGTTTAAGCGTGTCCAGTACTTCTGAAATTATTTGTTTTCATTTTCATGAGAAGTATGTATTTTATAATTTCTATAGATCTTCCGTGTATAAATAATTTTTCTGAACGATTATTATTTACGTATTGTGTTAGTCTGCCAATTTTGATTCTTAACTCATCCACAGCATTTTCCAATCTTCTTTGCCGAGCTGTTTGTGTGTGTGTGTGATGTGTTCTTTTGCACTGTCTGTAATTTGTTTATCTGGAATTTTTGTCTCAAGTGGAGGTGTAAGAACTAATATACATTAAGAAACGATATTGTTCGAAATCCAGCTGATCACTTTAGAATTCAAGGAGAACTTTGGTGTTCATATTGCTCTGAAAAGCTTCTTTGACGAGTAGAGATGTGGAAAGAAGAGCCGGGACATAGGGTCAAGACCAATAAACTTGCTGAAAACTTCCATAAAATTAAGCGTAAGTTCCTTTCCTCTCTTGTTATGGAGTTATCTTTGTCTATTCTCACTGTGCCTGTTTCTCGAAGATAGTCAACTTTTTTCATAGTCTTTGATTTCATGTTCTTCTCTAACATTATTTTCGTCTCATTCCGCGAACTAAGAGTTATTCTTTGCAAGAAGGGTGTTGAGAGAAGATAGTTTTGCACAATTACATGACGTTGGTCTGCAATACGCTGTTCTAATACAGTTAGGTGTAGATATGATTTTAGGAACTTTTGGTGAAGATTGATTCTGTAGTGAGTGAGGTCTGCCTCTAGTTTGGTAACTTTATAATAAACATGCATGATACACATGTTCATATCTCCGGTCCATTTCTTCAGTTGCCTCTGACTTACTGCTTTAATGGTCTCTGGTACTCATTCCTGAGAAACACGTGCTGCAGGTGTAGGAGTCTTTTTCGGGTTACCAGGATGGAGTTCGTCTGTTCAACTCCTGACCACCAATGGCTCGTAATATGTCATTTCCAACATTTACTGCAGAAGTGCCTTGGCGCTACCCAGGTAGCGAAAGAGCGTAACATATTTCTAGTCTAATCATGTTCCCACGACCAATAAGAAAATACAAGGTCCACTCCCACAGATCCCGGCATATGAAAGTAAAGCTTCTTGAAAGCAAGCGTCATCTAATCTTGCAGTTCACCATTAGAGTCGTCTTATCCTCCACCATTCATCCGCTCAGCATGGTTGTTTCACTTTCAGATTGGAGATTATTAAAGGTTTACTCTTCCAAATCCACCGTGTTCTGCGTTAACAGAGTCACCTTGTGTACGATATAGCTCTTCACACACGGACGGTCTAGGATACAGCGTCACTAGAGAAAAGGTCTTGCATGATACTTCAGCTGATCCCTTGGGTTGATGATGACCATTGTCAGGTATATCCCCTACACAAATGTGCTACTTCTCCCAACACTTTGACCCCTTGTTGTTATTTTTATCGGAGCAGACCCGGATTAATGATGTAATTACCTGTTATTTTCTCCGGGAAGAAACCATCCCTCTGAGGAGGTATGATCTGGACTAATTTCACAACACCTTCCTTAGTATATACGCAGTTCCTAGGAGGTCAATTTCCTGAATATACCTTTCAAGTACTGTACAAACGTTTTCCGATCCATTCACAGAATTTTTGATGACTTCAATTCAACACGCCAAACCTGTATTCCATAAGAGGAACTGCCACGCTGCTTAGTGATATGTGATTCTATTTCCTATATGATGGTTTCTTGATCAATTTCCAACCTTTCCGTTCTTTCTAGCTTGCCTTTCTCTATTACGACTTTTACACGTTTATCTATTCCAAAGCTCATCCCAAGATAATCGTTGTATCCTTTCACTGTTTTAAGCATGTTCAGTAGCTCATCTTAATTGTTGGCAAATATCTTGATAACACCCATGTAAAAAGATGGGTTGTGCTCCTGAGTTCTGCTATCAGTACGAGAGGTACACTATTAAAGGTCTTTCCGTAGTCTGCCCAAACTACTGCCAAATTTCTTTTCTTTCTTATTACCTCCTGAAAAATGGTTTGTCTATTTGTAAAATCGCTTTACATCCAAATGTTTGCCTTCTGTATCCTTTTTGTTCCAAGGATATTATATCGTTTACAGCAAAGTACTGATACATTAAATTTACTACAATTGATGATATCAGTTTGTACATGGTTGACAATAATGTTATGGGTGTAAAACTCTTAGGGTTGTTAGTGGATTTGCTTTTAGGAATTAGGCACATGTTACTACTTCTGTCATCCATTAAGGGATAAATTCAGAGCCATTTATAATTTTGTTTATGGTTTTCAGGGTGTGTGTAGTTCAGTCAGTCTTTTAATTCAAAACCATTGTAGTTTATCTACTTCTGCGGCTTTTAAATGTGCCACCTTAACAAGGGTTTGCAAATGATTCTTAGTTACATTTAATTCTGCGTAAGTATTTAACTGATGATGGAATTTCTCCTGTTCATTTTGCATTCATTGAGTACCGCCGTTATACTGCTTGCCTGACGACAAGAGAGTGGACCAGTAATTCTCTATTTCCTTCTTACTTTGAATTTTTGTTAATTCATTCTTTTTGTTTATTAGTTGTCTGTAAAATCATTTTTTGGTTGCTTTTCAAACATGGCGTTCGAAGTTCTAATTTTTTCTCTTTTTGTATCTTCTGATTATTTGTACCAACGGTTCAATTATTCTTTCAATAGGTGTTGACCTTGAAGGGAGCAATAAGTGGCACTAGATTCGTAGAAGAACGTCACCATAGTGTATATTCACTCTTCATGAAACTAATGATTGATTGTTTTTCGAATATCTTATAGTTTTCGAGATATCTACACGCAAAATCTTTAATGTGTGAAAAAATAGTTTTTTTCGCTAAACTGGTTTCTCCAGTACTTCAACGCATGTTTTGAAGAAAAATTTAATTAAGAAAAGTTTAGTACATTAGGTTAATTTTGCATTGATCTATACTTTTTCATCTTCAATTGGTCCGACTTTATTGCAATTTTCAAATTTTCAGGTTCCTTTACACTCTTGTAAAGAAAAGGCCACAAATTCCTTTCGCGTATTTATCGTTTATAATTGCCGTATTATAATTGTGTATCAGTGCATATAATATTGGGAACAAAGCCATTGTATAATAATAATAACATCCATTTATATAAAAATGAAATTTCATGAAAATACTAACAAACAAAGGTATTTTAAGTAGGGAAAATAAACAATGACTGCGTTGTTCAGCAGTATTGCAAAACGATGAGTAGAATTTACGAACAAATTGTTATGAAAATTACTTAAAAGTACGTAGAACTGATTTTTTTCTTTTTCTTTATACCACCTTTATTGAAGAAAGCTGACGGAAAAGGGACCAATTTTTTAAAGGAGATAATTGAGGTCTTCATCGTCCTTTTTGCTGATTGCAAACGTTTGGAATTGTATGAAAGTGACTACTGCGACGTTCTCATCATGAATCTTAATGAATGTACTAATGGAGAAAATTGGGGCAACCCGACCTTTGCGTGGAAACTTGACATCTGAAAATGACATTTTTACCAATTTACTAATTGCTGGCTTTCTACATGTAACGGTATCGTAGCCGTTGATTGTTTCATTTACCACTACGCCTGAAGTCATAGACATGATTTCACTGATTTCAAGGATGATTTTCTAGCCATGCCGTTCGTCACATGCAGTGCAGAGCACTTCACAAAACTCTTCCAGAGATGTGCAAATGTCATGAGTGGAACTCATTTACTAACCTATTTAATACACTATCTGTGACACCCGTCCCACCCACTATGCCACCATGGCTTTTGAATCTTCGCATCATAGTGGTCTCAATCGTCATATCACACTAAACACCTGATCAAAAATGATAGCATCGGCGCATTGTGAAGGCGACTTTGACGGCTCATTGAAGTTCTTATGGTGTCAATTTTGATGGAAGATTCATCATATCTAATACATACAGGAGGTAGAAAGTGCATAGAAAGTACCTAGATGCATGACAGAAGAGGATCATTGTCTTGGTACAAGTTAGGTGGACATCTCAATCACCCGATCTCTCGGCGTAAAGTACTCTTTCATCAAATTCACCGTCTGTAAATATTGGATCCACAGCATTGCAGTTCGTTCATTCCCATTGAAGAGATGCAATGTTCCCTCAAATATTTATGAGGAATTTCATATGACCATTTTAAGCACTCCATTAATATTTCAATTTAAAATTTATCAATTTTTGATGTTGATGAAGTTAAATGTATCGATGTTTTAAGTAAAAACATATCAATTTAAAATTTAAGAGCAGAGCAACATTAATTTTAATACCTACAATATATTTATTCGGGCTCATAATGATCATTCCAATAAATATACTTGTACTGCATATTTTGGAGGAATATTTCCCCTTTAACTATGGGAAAAGTAGTTTTTAAGTGCTTTAGAATTTTTCTTGCCTACCCACTTCCTTTCTTGCGCACACATGTTCTTTCTACTTGTCACTGCAACCAGTTTCATGTAAGACGTTTCTCGCTACTAAGCGTCGAATCCTCTCGTGTGCTCTACGTGCGGCACCCAACGGAGACATCGCTCCATGCCTCATTTCGCGTCCGCCACTCCTGCAGAGGATTTCCGCGAGGCCTCGCTTGAATTAATGGCGCTGCGACAACATTCATAAAGCCGCCCTTTCTTTAATCTGCCCTCGTCGGCAGGCGTCCTTTATCTCTGGAGCCAAAGAGCATGGAGTCGGAGGGAGAAGTGGTGTGGGAAAGACAATGCTGCGAGAGTAAGGGCACTCAGGGAGACATTGCTATAGCATACCTAGGAAGAGATTAGTGCTGCGTTGTTAGAGACAGACGAGATAGAACAAATGAATACGATTGAAACTATTCAGTAGAAAAGTTATTTAAATACGGGAAGAATGGAGCACTTTATCGCCTAAAGAATCTGCTTTATTGTTATTGAAACCACAGGTTTTTTGGACTGATTGGAGACTGTCGCTGAATGATGTCCGCAAAGGACTCTTTCCAAGTGGTAATTATGTTGTACATGACAGGGAGGTGAAATTGGTGAACTCGAGACGGCGAATATTTTATTTTTATTTTAACAAATAATTATTTTAATACGTGATAAATAGGTACAATTGCAATATTTCTTGTCAGTAGTCAATTTGACACGGTTAAACGTAGTTTCTCTGTAGTACAAATATTACAGTTTTTGGAATTATCAAATCGAAGCATCGACATATTGGAATTAACATGTGTCCCAGTCCTCCAGTCTTCCTCATTCTGACGTCACACATAAGTATTGGGACCAACAGAACTCATGCGTTCAATTTATGTCTGACCCAGAACACTTTTTTTCTAATAAATTTTGTCTAACCGTCAATATTTATTAATCAGAAAAATTAAAACTTTCAGAAATACATTAAGATATGCTATAGGAGATAAATTTCTGAATTATCTAGCCTATTTTAAAATCGTGTAAATATCGTCATATTAAAAATAATCTTCGTGTGAAGAAGTTTCTCTTGGGAGAACCAGACTGTGCACTAATGGCGAGAGTTTGTGAGCTGCAATTAATTTGGGAATCGTATCCGTGGTATTCACTGAATAGTAGCATGTCGAGAATCCAGACAAAAGTGTTTCAAACTGGCCTATCGCAGGATTTTTGCAACTTTCGTACTTCCCTTTATCTAAATTTCGGGGTAAGAGAATGTTGAACCTGTGAATGTTCAGCTTAATATTGTAGTAAAGCACTATAATACGTGGAATGGTTACTTTTACTTATATTTTTAAAACTCCTTTCTCTAATAATCACCGTCGCGTCTCCTTCAACCAAGTCTTGTTTCTTTAACCCCGATGTTGTTAGGTAAGAGGTGCAAGGAAATTGTCCTTCTTCTCTTCCTATTCTGTACTCTCTCACACAAATAACCTCAATAGGAATAGAGTTCTCAAATGAAGTTATGAGGTAGATCTACCACATCCTCGGACCCCCAGCCGGACAGTCGGTGAAGGACTCAAGATTTACTTCCACTGAATATCATCCAATGACTTTGCGGGTAAAGTCCTATTAACCAAGACAAGGTTATAGAAATGTACTTCTGGTAAAACTCTTTAATGAAAAAATTTTTTTTAATTAAACAGAATCTCATCAAGTCCAGTAAAGGAAAAAGCAGCAATTCAAGATACTCCCAACAGTTGAATCAATATCATATCATCCCATGAAAGAGGAAAGCAAAAGGAGAATAAAATGGATGAAGAAACTAATAATGGCCTACTTCATACAAACAAGTAAAATTGTTGCGCAATGCCTGACAACACTTAAACGCTGAAAATAAGGAAGAGGGGATATTAATAAAAGACTTGAAATCGAACGTATTTGGTCAGCAGAGAAATGAATCCTAACATGTACTACAACATTGTATAAAGAATATGTAGTCACACTATCCAGTTGATTGATTGAGTCCTAAGGTCTTTTCGACCGCGTGGCGGACATATTCAGTGCTGGCTCCATTGATGAGACGGGTGGCGAATGCTCACATCACCTGCCATTCCACAAAAATAAGGCATTTTAAGTCTATGACGAGTATCATCGTTATACCAATGTCAATAAAAATTTAAAAATTATATCACATTCTGTCATATGCTGCATACTCATTTATTTTTAATTGCTGATACGTCATCAGAAGTATTTTTGTATGTTTAACAAGCATTTCCACAGAGTTTTGCCATGTTTCCTTACTCAGTTACTTTTATCGCTATATGCAAACCGTATCTCGCGCCAAAAATACTAGTTAATAGATTATTTTGTGTTTAAAACCTTGTATATCATTGTAATGGATTTATAAGACTTAATCTGAGATAATAGGAAATATGCAGGACATTTTGTGAATGCCTTCAAGTGTATAACTCAGTCCTTTGACTAAATTAAAGATTGCCGCCACGGGCATATTTGGATTCATCGTTGGGTTTTGAAAGTATATGCAACTTTGCTTGTCCCGAAAAAAGAAACCTAACCTTCACTGTTTGCCCAAAAGAGTCTTGTAGTGACGCAGTTGGAAGACAAGGCGGTCTAAGTTACCATGGCTAAAATAAATGAAAAAAATGTTTGCCCGAAAGTCTCACAATCTAATACAAGACACCAAATGTTTGTTATTATATCAATACTGATTCTTTTTCTCAGCCCTTTGTCTCTGAACACACACCAGAAGACTGCATGTAAACTATTTTTGTCAACGTCATTCAGTACCAAACAATTCCACGTTTCTGCACAAAAAATTATTCTCTTTACATTGAAGGATCCGAGCAGCTTAAAAAAAACTTAAGTGTTCTCAGTATGTCTCGATTCTTTGCTTTAGTAACTTCCAATTAATGATCCTTAGGAATAGAATAAAGAAAGAAAGTTAAATCTCCCTCAAAACGTTTTTCTTTTCAAGGTTTGTAAAATATAAAACATTAAATTAACAACTCGGCCAATCATATTATTTTTTTGGCATTCTCAGTATGTACTATTTTCATTTTCTATTGGAGTCACGGATATGTTCTTAGGTACAGAACGTCACATTAATTTTATTTTACAGAGAAAGAAAATTAAACCCAAGAAATAAAAAAAACATGAACGATTTCTTTACGACAGTCATTTGAAATCCCACCCAACAAGAAAATATGCGGAGTTTTTTTATCTCAGTCTGAAAAATAAAGTTAATGTGACGTTCCGTACTTAAAAACATATCTCCAAAGCTAATAGAAAACGAAAATAGTCTATTACTTTGTTTATTATTTGAGTGTAGTTATATTCACGTGGGAATCGAACAGTTCCAAGCATTCTCACTTCAAGAGATATCACTATTTTTGTAAGTTTCGGATGGCAACTTTCTGTAATGTCATGTAAATACTTTGTCAGGAGTGGACAGGACTATAGGGATCATATCAAACACACTATATATTTTTACAATATTTTGTTTCTGAAATGGAATTCCATATTTCTCAGAGAAATTTCTGTGAATAATGTTAGCATCCTGAATGCGTCGATGCGTATAATTTATTTGTGCCAGTAGAGGTCCTCCTACTGTATTTTTTTTCAATTCAAATTAGCAACTCCTGTATTTACCATTTGATGTCTTGACAAATATTTAGGAATTGAAGAGAGCAATAGGTTATGTGATGAAAATATGAAATTTAAAATTACTAAAGTATGCCTTAGGAGGCCCAGAATGATTTTTGGAACAGAATCAAAAAATAAGATTTTGGTATTAAAAAGATTGGCAGTACTAGTACTGGCGTACAGTTTTGGCATAGTTGATTGGATGAAGGAAGAAATCAGGGTTTTCGACTGGAGAACAATGAAGATGCTAACAATACATGGAATTCTGTACCATAAATCAGATATAGACAGTATTTATGTACATCACAAAGATGAAGGAAGGAGCATGAAGCAAAACTACGCATCGTATCAGAACTCCATCCACAATATGGTTAAATATATTGTAGAAAATAAAAATGACTAATTATTCAACTGCTACGGATCAAAAGAGAGCCAGGTGGAATAATAAAAAATGCCGTAATAAATATGCGTGAATTACAAAATTATCCACTAGAGGAAACGTCACTGAATACAGAAGAACAAATGTTAAACTTTCTCAAGAAAACCTAAAAAGGATTGGAGCGACAAGAAGCTACATGGACAATATCTAAAGATAATATATGAACCCAACACAAAAAGAACTCATGGATAGCTGAGAAAAGGGAACTTGAAACCAGAAACCGAAGGAACACGTATTGAAAACCACAAATAGTGACAAATGTTGGTACACTCTGAAACAATTGATTCCATAGTTTCTGGTTGCTCTCAGCTAACAAAGCATGATACATAAAGAGGCATGACAAGATGTGTAATTACATTCACTGGAAGAAGTGCAGAAATCTAGATTTGCCAGCCTCAGAAGTATTGTGTAAACACGAGCCAAGTGATGTAACAACCTCAGAGGAAATCGCCATACTGTTTAATCAACAAATATCAACAGATACATCCCTGCCAATAAATCGGATATTTTTGTAAAAGACCTGAATTACAAAACCTGCAGAAAGATGAAAAAATCTGTTGAAATATAAAGTTTTGGCTATCGAAATTAGTGAGATGTGGGGGGTTAAAATGAAGATTGTCCCTGACATTTTGGGTTTCCTTGGTGCGCTATCTGTAAATTTAAATAAGCATTTAGATTCCGTACCTGGCAAACCAAGATAATGGGAAATACAAGAGATCGATCTTTTTTGCACAGCCCACACTTTAAGGAAGTGCATCTAGTTCTTTAGAGAGGGAGTAGCAACCTGGTATTAGAAAGTTCTACCAGTTAGAACACCTTAGAACACCAGTTCAACCAGTTAGAACATGAAGTGAACGCATGTAAAAATAATAAATATCATCATTATTATTCTTTGTTGTAAAATTGCAATAGATAGTTACAATAGATAGTTGGGGCAGAACCATGTCATTATGCCAGTCTGGAAGTAAAATTTAGTCTTAACTAAGAAATTTCCTCAGTAGATATGTTTGGAAGATAACTTATTTCTACACTTCTGATAGTAAAAGAAGCAATTTGGTTTGCAGCAATTTTTCTAGATATTGTTTTTGTGTTTAAGGGATAACACCAGTACCTAAAGTACGAGAGGAAAATATACAACTTATTACATTCTGCGTCTAATGGGTACATTGTATTTGGAAATTTTGTCGAAGTATTTATGTTCTGCGTAAGTTCAAAAAACGTGATTTTTTTCATTTTTCATAAAAATAGCACCTTTTTCCTTGAAAACCTCATTTTTGACGCGTTAAACGTATTACATGAACAATAACACTTTTACGATTTAGGTATTCCAGTACTGTGTCGTAAGAAGCATGAGAGATTTTAACTAAAATATATTTTTTTCGTTTTCTCGCGAATAAAATTCACATGAACAATTGGACTTCACTGATCTCTTTAACTATAGTATACGTTTTCAGAATTGATCATCACCCCGTTTATTTTCAGCGCCTTTTGCGACTCACTTTTGCTGAGGTGTTGTAGAAGCATTTCACTGTGCCTTTAATAATAGTAATTAATATTATTGTTAGGTTTCGTTGATTACAATCCTCTCTATTTCATACTAGTAATGTCTTATTATAATCATCTCAATAATGTGTTATCGAAACACTGTATCACCTCCTCTGCTAATGAGTACAAAGAATCATGCTTTATTATGGTGAATCAATGTCATAAAGTGAGAGGAAAACAAATGTAATGAAGTACGAATGTACTTAAGATGAGTTATGATAAATAAGAATATGCTGAAACGTAATGATATGATCGATTTCGTAATATATTAAAAGACTAGAAAACAAAGCTACTCAAAGACAAAATCTGTTCGAAAAGACAGAGCTCTTGGAAATGGATAAATGGGGTTGAGCACAAATACACATGCAACTTACGATGTGTGACTCCTGCGATTCGGGAGTTTAAGCATGGCAAGAAGCGCTTAAGATCAAAAATGAATCAGTGAAGCGTGCATATTGGAGATAGAGAGCAAGCCGAGCTCATATCTCCATAAATTAATTCGAGCACTATCTGGTTATCTCAAAAGCCACAAATCTTCTTAAATCATCGTAGCCGAAGCATCCAGTCGTCGCCATATATTATTTCTCTTCCCATCTCTCCTTAGATAGCATCGCACAACCAGTTTAAACGCGAGCGAGTCGCAGCAACGTGCCACCTCGGGGTTTCCCCTTCCTTCGCTACTACCCTTGCAGCTTTCGGTCTCTGTCGCTAGGAGCGTTCTGGTCGTCGAGGATCGGGGAAACTCCCTTTCCTATAGTGTCCACAGTGGGTTGGTTCGCGGTCTCCCGCTAGGTCTCTCCCCTTGTAGGATGAACTGTTGACCGGTTAATGAATGCTAAACACACCAGGTTTATCTTTAACTGAGTGTAAAAATGGCTTTTTTTCCACAGACTTTTGTGTACCCAGAGGCGACGGAAATCCCTTACACGCCCGCTCGCACGTGTCTCCAAGTAAAGCAAACAACACTCTCGTGCCGCCGCTTTGAGATTAAATGAGCGGGCGACGAAAGAGGACGCGGAAAAGAGTAGTGACTTTTTATAGAGATAATTGGAATTAGAAGACTAAAAAGGATTACATTCACCATGGTATTACAAAAATTAAAAAAAAATGTATTTACCAGAATCATTTATTAATATTCCATCTGAATTTTGTCTATTGTTAAACCATCATATTTTATGTAACAAAGACATTCTGACTTTATCGTTCGTCCTCAGTCGAATTTCATCAATGGTAATGGCAATATCATGGTTAATGACAAATTCAACGGATGTTAATGAAAGGATTAAAACCACCAATGCCATATGATCACTTGCAAATGAGTATTAATGTTCAATCTATAACATTATTTTTAAACAAGAGAAAAGTTATGACAACAGCAATAACATGGTTACTAGTCTTATATTATTAATAATGATTTATGAATCAAATTGTGTTCATTTACTAGCAATATCACGTACAGCATTTCAGTACTTAAATGTCGTTCTGTAAGGTGAAAAATTAAATTTCTGAATCTAAATAAATATGTTTCGCAACTGTACTCAAACAAATTTGGGCAAAAATTTTGATAAAAAATTGCAAAAAGTATTGAGATTATGCTTGTATTTAATCAGAGAATTTCCAAGATAAATAAAAAACATTTCCATGTACCAAAAAATTAAGCAAGAATATCTATCTTCGTATATTAATTGAACTGATGCTGTTAATAAAGAAAACTCTTAATTTTTGCAGTTATACGAATCAAATATTAAAGAAATATCATATTAATGTAATTCATTTCTTAACACTGTTCCTGTTCATAACTTATTTGTACTAATAGATGTATTTATATATCTTCCCTAAGTAACATTATTTTTGTGGTTTTTAGTTAATCCCCTTTAGTTCAACTTGGTCCCTTTCACGCTGGACACCAAATTCACAAAAAGTACAGATATTAATAAAAATACTGGAATTATTGAGAGGTAAATATTAAGATACACATACATTTCTACATTATATCAAGGTTTTGGAAGAAAATATAAACATGATTACGAGTTAAGAAATTGAGGGCGGTGACACTCGATTCACGTCAATGCCCGTCTGGTGGCTTAGTCAAGCACGTACATTGAGAGGTTTAAGGCTGCACACAGAATCCCTCTACAGTTCTGTGAGAAGGGTGTTCGTCCGGTGAAGTAGGGATACTGAGGCATATAGACGGTATCACACTGCACGGGCACACACCCGAACGGGAAGTCCTGCAGTCCTTTGCTGACTTATCTCTTCTAAAAGGACTAAAGTTCTAAAAGGTCTCGGGAAATCCCAAAATAATCTCGGCACGAACTCATTTTCATCAACAACATATCTATTGCTCATAATTACAAATAATAATTGGCGACAACCACATAAATTAACTGTAGATAATTATATTATAATTAGGCACAGTTGAAGATGATCAAGACATTGTTTTGGATTGCTGGGTATTTGACAGTTTTATGCATGAAACCCATACAGGTTCAAATGAATACATAGCAAATTAAGCAAGATGTTTCGTTCCCAGACCATAAAATAAACAACCAATAAAAATGTGTTTATAACCGAAAAGTTTTAATATCTCTAGGGTAGTGGTTAACCATACCGCGAAGAAACAGATTAATGATGTACTGAATGAAAATGGGAGATGGAGATAAAATCCGGGACCTGTAGTTTCACACGCTGGTGTGCTATCCACTACATTATTTCAATCAAGTGTCACCACCCTTAGACTCTTAACTCGTAATTTTGTTTATATTTTCAACAAAAAACTATTAAAAACCTTATTAATATTATAATTAAACTTGTATTATTGTATTTTGGCACTTCAACTACAACCATCTACTTGTTTCTTGTGATACAGGGATTTTGACAGTTTAAAAGTAAACTTAAAAAATTATAAGTTTCTAATAAATTGTATATTAATATTTTATACTTACTAATGTACTATCAATTTAAATTATACGCTATCACCACAACTTTTTGTCTTCTCGGACTCACGAGCCCCAATACCATGACTACTGTAGCACCGCACCTGTATGACCCATGTAAAAACTGGAATATAAGAATTATGTTTTCGTCTGCAATCATATTCATCTGCTTTTTATTCATGCAAAAACCTTTAAAGTAGACTTAACATGTGTTTTGGTTTTGGAAAAGAATGAAAGATACATATGGAGTAACATGTTTCCTAAGGATGAAACAATGGACGGATATATCTGATAAAGATAAAAAAAATCAGTAGGATAACAAGTCTATGTAGTTATCTATGTAATCACATAATAATGATCTAAAATAATCTCGAAAAATACGTTTGAAAATTGGAAAATATAAAAATATTAATCCACTTTAAACGATGATTTTATGATAAAAAGGCACATGATGGATATGATGTTAATAATAGTACCTTTACGGATACATATTATAAAGCTGTATAAACTTACTTTCATTTCGAGTATTACATGGAGAGAGGGGGGAGCAATCGGACGGACAATCGCCAGGATGAGCTCTGACTTCTGAGTATTGGTACGGTACCTAAAAATATCGCTCGGACCATGTGACACCAACCCTACCCAGTTATATCAAAATATTGTAAGATTCTCGTTTGTTTGTTTTTTTTGTAATATATTTTCTCTTATTATATAGGTTTTACAAAATAATGTTTAACGTAGTAATTTAGCAAAAACTTAAAACTACAACTGTGGAAAGCAAAAAAGTAATGGTCTTTGTCCATATTTAACGTTGACAAAATTAATCTATCTTCTGAATGCAACTGTAGTTTTACTCCCGGGTGAATTTTCGGTTTTGATCTCGTTCATAGTCCCATATATAAGTGCGGAAGGATAGAATTTAGGAAAATCTGGAGGAAAGTAGTACGTCGCAGATATGAACGCAGTGAAGTGTTTAGATTCGGCAACTAACGCTGTAGCACTGAGAGTTTTTTTTGTTTGTTTCAAAACAACTGCGCTTTTATCGATCGGTCAATTGATTTCATAGCGGTTTTTGTGTATAATTTTGCCGTCAACTCAACCTTAAAAAGAGAAAACGCCATCTAAGGAACGAGACGTCACAGGAGTGTGAAAGTGTGTTTTATTCGTTTATCTCACACAAGAAAAATGAACCGTCACTTAATAATAAAAGAATTTTATAGCAATATGTACTCGGACTTCGAACTTGTGAATAAAGGGAAAACATGACTACAACAGACTACCTGTGTCTCTTCCAAGAGGGTTTTCCTAGACGCATGAAATAGGAGGTGAGATTTCTTCGCACATTTTGTTGTGCGGGGTTTCTTCGCTGTGGAATTTCTTCACAAATCGCAGATGAGAAAAAACCTGTTTTCATGTGTCAGTACATTTTAACGACCCCTGGAGTCCGCATTGAAGCATACTTCTGTAGTTTAAAGAAGTAGGAATTACAATAAGAAGAATTGTATCTCAAAAACATAATTATTCTCCAAACACTTGAAGACAAATCCCAAATGTATATTCATAGAAAATATATTTATATATCGTGCAATTCAGGTTAGTTTTAATTTCTTATTGGGTTTTTCATATAATATCCTATGATTTAAGTAAAATGGAACAATAAGGACCAAGTTTTTTCACAGAGAGTGATTATGTGATTTGTGATAACGATCGGTCAGGTAAAAGTGGCAACGAGCGGGAATCGAACCCGGGACTTCTGCATTGATCGCAGAGGTGTTAACCACTACACCACCTGTTCACCTTCCATAACTGTACACCATTTCCACCCAGACCTAAACCCAGAAGACCTGAGACACACCCCCAAACAGGAGATAAGTTAAACAGGCGGCACACAATTCTGTGTTCACTTAATTATCAGCTTTACACGTACCTACGTATTAAGGTTCGTCATGACCTATATTAACCCACGTCTGGGTCGAAATGGTGTGCAAGAGCAGAAAGCGAACTGGTGGTGTACTGGTTAACACCTCTGCGTTCAAAGCAGGAGTTCCCGGTTCGATTCCCGGCACGTCGCCATTTTCACCTGACCGAAAGTTATCACAGACTTTCTCCACGTATAGCGTATATGAAAGAAATATATGCATTATGTGATGTTTTTCTTAAAATTTATTTTACTTCATCTCCGCCCCCCCCCGACCCACACACACACTCCCTTACTTTCGGCCTTGGAAGCACCCATTGCTTCTAATGCGGAATCGATAAGTTTTTTTTTATAAGACTCATTGTATATATGTTTTAATTAACTTTCTTTTATCTCAGGACGTGTGAAAGCACATTCTGGGGCAACATAACTTGTAAGCCAAGAACATATCTCAAACTGAAATAACTGTTACTCATGAAGAGATCTTGAAAATGAATCTTCCTGATGGTCTTGCATCACCAACTTTGTTGGCAATAATTTTCAATTAATATAATTTTGATTGTACTACAAAAAGTATTTCTAAAATAGCATATTAATGTCTTTAAAATAGTCTATTTTTACTTTGTGTAACATTCTTGCTGTGAAGATGTGAATCACATAAACAATCCAAATTAAAAGGATTTCAATAAATGGAACATTAGCTCTTTCCTCTTTTCCTTGCACGAAGTAAAATATTCAATTCCTCTTGTGGGTAATATATTATCTGAAGAAAGATATATAGGGCAGACGTTTTGAACTTATTTCATTTTCTTTTGTGAATAAACTTGAACGTAAAATGAATTTTCTCATCCCATAAGGATCGTGAATTCTCATATTTTAATCACGAGTGCGTCGTTTTCCTTGTATACCTTTTGTAGAGGTTCCAAGGTAGTGCGATATCTTTATTTCGTTGATACGTTATCTTCATTATCTCTAACTGGACTATCAGAAAGCGTCCACGAGCGAAGTAGAGAGTGATTTGGGACAAGGAGAGGAGATGAAACGAAGCATCTGCCCACTGAGCGACTCCTTCCCCAAATCGATGAGGGCAGTCATCGTTGACGCTGTCCAAGGGGATGTTGGCACAAACGAAGGACGCATTGTAAGAAGGGTAAACGGAAAACTCTTAAATACGCTCGGAACGGGGGCGACAGAGACCAGGCACATAATCCTGATGAGATTACAGCTTGGACCAGGGCCTCCACAAAGTTTCTGAAAGCCTGGACACAAGAGTCTGAGTTCACTTCCAGCAGTCTCTGAGATGAAAGTATGTTGTATTAGATACGCAAATATGAAAGAAAATGGTTTTCACGTTCACGGTTTTCATTGATCATAAACTTATTCTCTGAGACCTTTATAAAAGGTCTGTCAGCACACCATGAGTTCTCTTATTATATTTATTCTTCTTCTTCTTCTCCTTCCTGAGTGTTTGTCCCGCAAAGTGCAGGGTCCAATAGATGGATATGGTAGATGATAGGGGGGTACTGATTTATCTGTGGAATACTATGGTGCAGGATGCCCTTCCTGTCACACCTCCCCGGGGCGGGTGATTAATGAATGATTATGGCGGTGAGATGACGATGAGTGAATGTTGTGGTGGAATGATAGGCAGGGGAAACGGGAGAGCCCCGAGGAAACCTGCCGCGAACCACCTCCTTGGATTCTACTTGGATCGGACTGGGTTTGAACCGGCGAGCGCGTTAGGCACTACGCCACGGGTCGCCCTCTCTTATTATATTTATTAAAGGAAAATAAAAGAGGACTGTTAATAGCCCTTTATGATGACGTCCAAATACCTAGTCGTGAATGAATGATTCGATGTTGCCCTACTGGGTCCCTCAGTCAATATTTCCCTCCACTCTACCCAATCCTCTTCTTCTTGCATCCACTTGGGACCAACGCTCGAATTTTCTAATTAATTTTTACAGGTTCACGAATCCTCTGACAAAACCGCTTGAATATTGTTGAAAAAAAAATCATCCAGAATGCCTGCCTTTTATTATTCAAGTTACTGCATCCTTTTAAAATTTTAATAGCATATACAGTATAGATTTTAATAGTATATTTTAAAGGTATTTACCTAGCACATTAGCTCCAAATAAATTTGTTACATTAAATAAATGAAGTTCATTTTGTTTCAGCAAGTTATGTTAAGAGTAAGTGACACAGAATGTCCGAAATAAATGGTATTTTTACTTATCATTCATAAATGGTTGATGATATTTAAAATTATAGTACTTTTACTGTTTTAAGTTTTATTTAAGATCACTTTGTTAGGTATCAGACAACTTTGCGTCTTTCAAAATAAGGTTTTCATGTCACTGAAATATTAATAGTGGATATAATACATACTAAAATTTAAATTTGGCTATTTCTGGTGTATGGTGTTATGAATTGTTAACTATAAAGAGATTAACTGGGAGTTTGATTGAAGGAATAGTAGACCACCTGAATCAAATGGGTGACGTTTGAAAGGATACATCGTCAACGAACGGTTGAAAATGACGATGGAACCTGGGTTCGTGTACCTTGTGCACAAACATTGACTTTATGCTTCTCAATTACCGGGATATAATCGTGAAAGGGATCGCAGTTCTAAAATGTAGATATTATTTTTACGTGTGATATAATTATCAGAAATGTATACACGTATGTGTGTTTTAAAATATAATTATTAATTACTCTAAGTTTGAATTTTAAAAAGGTAAAAGTTTTGCAATAATAAATATATTTAAATAGGAATTTCTTCATCGTTCTGTAATGAACCATTGCTATAAATCCTATTTCAAACTTAATTTCATACTTATCTTATAATAACTCTCGTGTGTTCAAATAAGAATAAGAAACATTGAAACAGAAAGCAAATAAAAATAATAGATTCTTGATTTATCTTCTAAATAACCCTCAGTAGTGTGATACAAATGTATTTTAACTCTTATGAAGGAACCGAGTGACCACATTGAACATATGGACACCGACTCGGTTCTAGCAGGATCTGAGCGGTTCTATTCTTTTCTTACCCCCTGGCCCTGTTTTCAGTCTCGTGCTCTCCCCTCCTGGGTTACAGTCAGTCCTCTGGGAGGTTGGGTGATCTGACCGAGAGAGAGGGACAAGTACCGCATGTTTACAAATTATATGTATGAATATGTTACTTCTACACAGTTGCAAACAGAATGTGATAAACAAATATCACTTTTGAATAACGTAAAAATCATTATTATCGAAAGTATGGCAAACTGTACATTTTAAAATAATACATTACTCAAATTTATGGTGAATGAAATACATTCGCAATTTTGGACCTCATAGTTACTAAGATTTACTCAAAAGTACAAGAAGTATTTAAACTTTTCTTCAAATTTTCATGTAAGAAATATGTAATTATGAACTATTCCCCCCCTTACTTATGTCATTGATTCGTATAAAATGTCTGATGTCCTCGTACATAACTCGGAGCAATGGCACCTCACTTCCGATGCATCCTGTAGTAAGGAACGAGAGAAACGAATAGGGCCGGGAAGTCCTCTGGCGTCGTGCCAGTAACGAGTTCTTTATTGAAACAGCAAATACATCCAACCTGCTGCGGTCCCTTATGGTAGCTACAATGTGTTGTATGGCGCAGCATTCACTGCTCTGTGGTCTAGTTACACCAAGGTTACATGACTCTCTACTTGATATCTTTGTGTGGTTTGTAAGTGTAGAACCATTATATTCGTACAAAAACTTTAATATTTGAGATCATATCTTTATGACAAAGAATATAACGTATTTTAATATTTTGTTATGACTAGTGTATTTCGCATGTACAGTACATGAAACACTTCGCTTTCGGATTTTATGTGTGAATTCCGTTTCCGAATTTTTATTTTAAATATTTTGTAGGGGAGATTGACGAACTGATTGAATGAAAAATATCTGCTGAAACTTGGTCGCCACAAATGTCAACAACTACCATTGGAAAGTTATCCAAAAGTGAAATTCATCTTCCCTTTAAAAATTTCAGTAATGGGATTTATTCTTGAATTTAATACATTAATTGAAAAAAATATATTTTGAAGACAGATTCCAAAAGAACATATTTTTTCCAGTATTGGCGATAATTTGAAACAGTACATTTCTTTCTTTTTTAGTCCGGAATCCATTTCCAAGAACAATAGCGGGATGAAATGTAACGTAATATATTTTCAAATAAACCCAAAATGCTTTTGGTGCCTACCTTAAATTGTATCATTATGTTACAAAATGATTTTAAAAAATCATCTGCTCATGGACAATGGTTTTGCCTTGATAGCTCATAGGAACTCAATTGTATTTCTCGTAAGACATCTGATAGAATGAAATACTTTTATGAAGATATTTGTAACTTTTGCAACTTTCTTTCAAAGCGGTTGCTGCCCTAATTGGGACTGTTATGTTCTGGTTACTTTGACTGTTCAAATGTTAGCAACTTTTATTAATTTAAAGAAAAGTAAAGAAATATTATTAACTTATTCCTACCCCCTAAAAATGATCATACGAGTGACCTACGGGATATAATCGATCTAGGAATCTAGGATGCCGATTGGACAGGTAGTTGTGAGAAAAAGACAGAGTCTAGTCCCATAATTCAGAAGCACTCACACAAGGTGCCTGATTAATCCCGGTTTAAATTGTTACTTCAATTTGGTTCACATTTCATTATTTCCGAGAAAAGTAAGGATATACTGCTGTGTGGGATTCTTACGATGCTTCGAAAACGTTTCATCGTGCATCTGTATCCTAAATTATTCCACGATACGTGAATTTTGGCTTCTCTTTTCAAAATCAAAACTTTCACCAGACGTTAGATAATTTAAATTAACTTATTGTTTATTTAAACATGTTGATTTTACGACTTGTATAATACTGTGTGTATTGAATACTATATTAGGTGGATGTTCTTTACCTGAATGTTTTCCATACTCCAAAATTGTTCAAAATATATACAAGTGATTTTGAAGATTCAAATTTATATATTAAAAAACTCAAGAAGTTAAATCGTGCTACTGGTCAATGAAATTTTAGGATCTCTGTCTGGGAAATTTTTAAGAATGGTGAAATTAATATAAATTAAATGGAAAAGATGTAGATAAAAGGGTGAAATAAATTACACTTTAACAAAATTGGTGACGTATTAGAAAGAGAATGAAATTAAGGTTTATTCATTGAGAAACGGAGAAGACGCATATTAGTGAATGAAGATGATTGCCAGGAGTGCTAACGGTCGGGAGGGGGTGGGATGCAAGAGAGAAAAAGTGGAAGGGGGTGGCGCTTTGTGGCATTGTGGGCCACCGACATATTGTCAAGTAGCGGCGAGATGGGCCATCTGGCGATCCGCTCTGTGAGGGGTGCCACGCAGCAGGGTGTCTATGCCTTTGAGGGGACAAAGTGAGCACCTTGCACGCTTCCTGGAGGAACGGAGCTTGGAATACTTTTCGGATGAAGGTTTAAGCAATAAGGAAGATCAACATTGGATTCGACATGGCTTGTTCATTGCTCATTGTTACTCAAATTCTTGTACGTCTTAGACGTCATCTAGAGATCAGGTCAGTAATTAATTGGTACTATTGAAAAGATGTCACAGTTCCTCTGTATTGTTATTAGAAATCCCTTAAATGCCTTAAATCTAGAAACAATCCCTTAACTTTGCTCTAGTAACTCTAGAAACAGGATAGTGTATCTGAACCTATTTACTAGTCTATTCATATTATCTAATAAAGAAACGACCCAAATTCAATGAATTACAATTATTTTGGTTAAGTGGAAGAAAAGATTCAAGTAGTTAAGATGTTTAAAGACAGGACTCAAAAAAAGTAAAGTAGTTTCTCAAAGTTTGTGGGACTCTTGATTGACGCTCATACAGATGATAGTCCGCGAAATAAATCAATAGCATTCGACGGATATTTATCAACTTTGGTGGAATTGTACGAAACGACTTAAGATTGTACGCCATTTTTTTCGTGCTTTAAGCGGTGACTAGTAATTCTTTGAGCATGACCGTTATCTGGGGAAGTGGATTGGAGGGTGGGTGAAGACATCTACAAATGATTTTATTCAATTTCAAACCTTGACGTTGACGAGCCCTAAAGCCCCACACACACAAAATTCCATTTCATATTACATTGTATTCAAATAAATACACTTGTGTTTTATTCTGTAACTCCATCTTCGTAAAGTGAAGAACACACTGAAATGATACGTGTAATGAAGAAGTATATAGAATTGTTGTTGTTGTTTTTGTTTATAATTAAGATATGGGGATTACACTATAATATAAAACTTAGGATCACGCAAAATGGTTGCAATAATGACCTACAGAACTATCAAGCACGATACAACTTTATCATACATAAATTCGATTTCATGCAATTTATCAATTTCTCTAGTACTTCATTGTCCTTGTCCTGTTATGGTTACGGATTATTTTATAACCATCCAAATTACACAGAGAAGCCTTACACAACTCAAAACATATTTCTGAGTTCTCTCGTTACAAAGTTTGAAACCATCTTACAGTCTTTACATCTTTATTTAAAATTCATAAATATTCATGACTTTCATAAGGTATGTAACATTTTAAAATATTTCAAACGTATTGAACTTAAAAACTCTTAAATAATTGGTACGGGAATGTAAGTATCTCGGTAACTTTCTCACTACCTTGTACTTTTACGCATGTACCATGGGATATAACCTCTTAATCTCACTTAGGGTAATTTGCACGTCTATAGTATTCTAAACATTCGTTATCTCCATTATTTCTTCATTTAATTCACGTTCTTTGCTGCGAACATTAAATGTTCTTTTAATATTGGAGAACAAGTGCAGAACACACCATATGGACTGATGTTCATGCCCAAATTCCCCAAATCTATCTGCGTATTCCTCTAAAACGACACAGCTTCCGTCGGTGGCCGGCAGCTGTTCATTGGTGATCTGAAAGCCAAGAGGGGTGGTTCTGAAAGGTTGCGAGCTGCAGAAAGAACTGAATAGAGAACACAATGCTTCAGTGCATATCTGACTCCGTAGAAGCTATCATTGAAAACACGCTCACTCATTGAGCGAGTCGACGCGACGCTCGCATATGTTGTGGATTTATGATGCTCCACTTGTATCTCCCCCCACCACCGACATCTCGTGCACATGCACTATTTTTCATGTTTTATTTTAGGAAATTTACGAAACCGCAATGCGGACACGGAGACTTGGATTATTTAATGTCGGTCAGTTACTTCAAAAAATTGCGGGTGTTGCATGTAGATTCGCGGTACACTACACGTAGAATATGTTCTATTCACGAAATGTTTAACAAAGTTTGTTTTATTAAGTTGGAACTATAATGGATTTTATCCAAATAGTCTATTTCATTTCTGTTTCTACGAGACCTATTCCTTTTCTTTGACCTATTTTTGGTAGGTCACGGCTAGATGCTTTCTGTTACTTATATCATGCGCTTGAAGATGATAATAATGAATGATGATGACAGTAAGATGAATAACTATCTCCTATATCCATGCCTCTTGCGGTATTCGAATTCACACACCCCTCATTGGGTCAGCATATTGAGACTTTATCCGACACAAATAACTAATAAGGAAGTTAATATAAATAATAAGAGAGTTTATTCCACTGATCTAAGTTATTACTCTTCTTTTACTCACATTCTTAATATAAAATACGCACAGTAAAAATGACAGAGTAGAAATATTCACATTGAAAGGGAACAAGGTATACATCTTAAACGTATAATTGGAAAGATTGAGGAAAATTCAACATCAATATTTCATCATTATCAAACATAGCTTGTAAGATTTTATCTACATCCAGAAAATATAATTTTTTCAACTCTATTTTATATAGTAGTAAATCAGTAACTGCCCTTCGTAGCATTTTTAATTCTTAATCTTAAATGTGAGTTTGTAACGAAATGTAATCTCGTCCAATGCCTATCCCCTATCCTAATAAATGCGACCGTCTCAGTTTCATATCAATCCATGCAGTTGGTCAAATGCGTTAAACAAAATATTCGTAAAACTCTGGGTTGTTTCTGTGGAGATATCATAAATCGTTTTATTTCATTTCTGGTTATAACATATACTTGCTACTTTCTATAAATCAAACATGATATTATGGGAAACAGTTCAGAAGAAACGAGTTAAAACTTCCGAACGACACTGGATAAGGTCAGCTTGTTTAACACAAATCATTATTTTGTTATTCTTGCCACACTGCAATCGTTGGTTCGTGGCTATATTAAATGATAATGGACTCATAATTATAAAATCTTCACGCAATATATTCATCTGGCGTAAAGGGATATAGGACTAATAATCAGAATGTCTGGGAAATTCTTCATCAATTTTCTCACTCCATCTCTAGAAAGACAAAGAATGTCTTTTCTTATAATAATAAATTTCATACTCAATAAAAAATTTATACCCAAACAAATCGATATCTGAAGAAAAATCTGAGTTCAAGCACATGATTGGTCATGTTCATCTCCATCAATAATGTTTATTCTAAATGTTAAGGTGACGCCTTTAAGGAATTTAATATATCTCCCTATCTCTGACTGGGCGCCTTACCCAACGATTCATGCAGGTGGCACGCGTGAGCGAAATTCACGACATGCCCCGGGTTGTAAATCTGGTTCCTAACTATGCTACGGGAAAAGACATAGACTGACTGGACAAATATATTCTATAAAATAATACTAGGCATAATATATACATAAATTACTCTAAGCATGGAATCTAACAGATTGATACACAAGTACAATAAAATACATATCTCGATATTAGTAGTACGGTGTTTAGAAGACACGTGTTTGCTTCTAGACTTATTTCTTATCTTCTCGTCACAGTCACCCCACTGCAATTCTGATATTCGAAAGCCCTGTTTGTTACCTTCCGTAATTACCAAATTTGAATTCAGAAATGTTCTGCATATCTCGTAACACACCATTTAAACAATATATTATTTAATAACTCACTATTATCAACCATACTACTGGCTGGCATTATTTGCAAAATATAAATCATGACTGCCTTACAACTACGACGGCTGCAAGGACCGACAAGAGCACGCTCATACTACACTACTTGCTCAGTTATGTCGTTCTGCTCACGTTGTCTTCATTCACACTAGCAGCGCCCACAGCGCGAATTCGGAGTTCACAAAGTTCAAACAGAGAACACGTTTTTCTACCACAGAGTTGCGATAATTTAGAGTTCTTGTGTGCCCACCAATTTTGTATAAATACATAAATATTTTTTGTTAATACATGAATTGTACTTTACATAACTAATGAAAACTAAATTTTCACTTGAAAGGGTGAACGCGCTCTAGTGCCCCCATGCTGAATTAGAATAGTTACAAACTACCAACCCTTTTACAGTGGCGCCTTTGACGACTTTGAGGAACTACTGCAACATAGCAGCGAGCACGACTTAACAAATTGTTCGCAACGTGCATGAACACTAAAACTTAAATCAAGAAAAAGTAGAAAATTTCAAATACTTGAACCTAATATCATTTCCCATTGGTACTATTTTTTTCCACTCGACCCTGGTGCATACCAAACTACAAACAAAGATGTAAGGATTGTGGCGGTGAATTGCAGCAAATTTAACCGAAAAATGAGAGATTACAGTAAGAGGTTGCGCAGAAAAACTAGAAAACATAGAAGATGCAATTCATGAATTGCAGATATCTGAAGTGACTGATCGAATATATCCATAACCCATTCCTTCGTATGTTATAATATATTCATAGAGTGTGAATTTCCAGCAAACCTATGTATTGGAAAATATGTGACTACACTAGAAATTTTAAAAAAAATTGAAATTACATCCACTCCCTGAAAACATTATTTTCCTCACATTATATCTAATAGTGTCCCTTTGTGAAAACAATGGTTTTAAGAAGGAACAGGCAAATAACCGATCTAAAATTTTCCGTTTTAATCGGATAGGTTTGGGTCTGATCACTATAAGGCAGGGCGGCTCGGTTTGGTTCAGGTTGAGAAGTGGAATAATCAGAAAACCGATAGGTTGAACGACTAGGTTCATTGTAACAATGTTTCATTAAATCGATCGGTTTCCAGATTAACCGACTTCACAAACCAAACCGACTCGACCCCCTGATAATAACCGAAACTTTTCGGTCATTTTCAGTCGGATTCTTGCCCACCTCTAATTTTTATTGATTTGCTTGATAGAAATGAAAGGTAGTGGAGCTCTGCAAACCTTGTAGTCTGTCGATTGAGCGTCTCTGCGTGGCAGATGGCTGTCCTGACGTCGACGGGCACCAGCTCTTCTGGATTAGGCGTCGCCCTCCCCTCCGCGCCACGCCACGCCCTTCGCCCAGCACTAGCGTCACAATGCGCCCCATGGTCCTACACGGGATTACGCAGCTCTTTGCCCGATTAGCGGCCGGGCCACGTCATAACAGCAGCGGCCATCGCGTCGCTGCGTTGACAAAGTCTCCAGGAGAACAAGGGCTAGCGCTTCTGACAAAGCTTTCTACTTTTACCTTCAATAACTTCTTCATCCTCTTTACATTGACTCTTTAAGAATGCATATTAGTGTGACCGTTAAAATTTTCTTGATCGCCCCCCCTCGGTTGCTTCAGAATGCTAAAAAAATGTGCAACAAAGAGCTTTGCAATATTCAAGCCGATTTCGATATTAATTATCCGTGCCGCCGGGGGTGGAAATTTAAACGGGAAACTGGGAAAACGGTAAATTTAACATGGGAAATTATTTTGGTGACATTTGTAAGTAGCATTCTTGTTTTCAAAAGTTTTTTTAAGTGCATCTTATAGTTTTTGGGGTCGCTGAACGCGAATCCAATGTTACAAAATATTCGTGAATTTTGACAAATGACAATACAACTCAACAATATATTTCTAATGATGTTTCTCGATGAAAGTTATGTCAGTGATTTGTTATATCTCACAATACTTCATAAAAGTTATATCTCACAACGTTCTCTGATTTGAGTAAACATTCAAGTCAATAATTTGCATACTAGTTAAAGAAAGAAAAATATTACGAGAGTTTGAATGTACGTACAAAATTTTGCTATTAATTTAAGACTTCAGTTGATTGCTTGACAAAATTGGTTTACGTCAATTAAATAATTAAATATTTTATACGCACCGATCTGCTATAGCATATAAATTACTTATCCATACAAAAAAGCAGAAAAAAGGGTTATTGTTTCTTTATTTTCTCATCCAAGACGTGACGGCAATTTGAAATGTATTTGCATTTAAAGAAAATTATAAAACAAATAGTATAGAGTTGAAATATTAGATCATGCCACGTCCAAAGTTCAGAAAATATTTTTTGTGATGGTACCTTTATTTTGAGAATCGTTTTCGTATGATGAAAGAAGCAGGAATCTGTACAAAAAGTTAACTATCATAAATAAGATTAAGAGATACTCCAAATTACAAAGGGCCTAAAATTTACATGTAACTTTGATTTTTATGTAGTTACATGAGAGAGAACAGCTTTATGAGCTTTTGTGAATAATTTATAAAAATAGTATGTTAATTTATCACACAAAAATTAATTTAAGATATATAAAAAATGTTTTTATAATGTTTTCAGAGAATTCTAACTGATTTACAGTCTTTGTTTGGGATTTAGAAACATTAGAAAGATATTATCACATCTGATACGCGACTTACAAAACATTCAATTCATAAGCTTCGATTTATATGGAATCAATTTTTAAAATGGAAAAAGACCCAGTACTTAACGATTCGATCCCCTCTTTCGTTCAGCAAAGCTTTCAAATCCTTCCTGCCACCAGCTCGCTCGCTGGATTTAGTAAGGTTTTAATGACGCTAACAAATGGTACAGCATGGCAGTATCACCGCTGCATTCGCTCTCTTGGGCAATAAACTTGGCCTCGTGTCAATTGGAAGTGTATAAAAAATGGTCTCTTTTCACCCTCCTAGTGCACACGGGCAGTGCAGAAGGGCAGTCAGTAACTTTTAAATACCTCCCTCACGGTCCATAAGCTTCCTAGAGCAACCTGCGCCCTCTGCGGCCCTTCCCCTGGTCGCCTCTGAATGCACCCCTCCAGCCCCCAACCACTCCAACCCTCGTCTACACTTCCCGTTCAACTCTCTGTCACACCCGTCTGAAGTTAACTCAACGCTACGTTGATGATAAGAATGCATGTAAGAACTTGAGCTTCATGGTAATGACGGGATGTAGTGATGGATTAATCGGGAATACATGGGTACTGATCATACCTAGATAATATATAAAGGCAAACACAGTCATTACGTTTGTAATCAATTCTACAACAATATAATGTGGCACCACGTCAAGACCCTGATCTGCTTTTTCATACTTCCTAGATACACGAATTAATTAATCGAATTTTAGACATGTCTCTAAAACACTGGAGTACATTCAAAAACTAAAACATTCTCATATTTAGTGCATATGACTCTGTTATCGTCCCTCTTTTAAGAAAAACATTCAATATACAAAGGGCGCCGAAAGATAGGTTAATTTGGAAAGAATGTTTATTTCTAACATTGCATTGTCATTGTTAACAATACCCAACGTATAATCGGCAAAATAAGTATGATCAGTATAATACCTAATTATCTCACATTGCCGACAACACATACATTATTTACGAATTAAGTTAGATTATGAAACTTCATCTTCATTAGTTGCATAATTGAAGAATAATCCAATTCTGAACTATCGATTTCTCTATTCACATTGGCATCGTGAAGTATGTCGGAAAGAATTGTGAATTTAATATTTCACGTACTCTATATTAATTGAAATTTATAAATCCTTTAGTATGTATTAATATTTGAATTAAATATTTTTATAGAAATATTTACATAATATGAATATCGTTGACCATAGAAACTTCTGAAAAATTAAAGTTGATCTATGAAACTCAATAAATTCTCTGTGGTACTTTTGCTCTTCCACAAATAGCCACAGCCCTTGCATGCATAATGAATTTTCTGGTTCAAATTCTGGCGTCCCGCAAAGCACTTAGCTCGGTCTGCGTTGGCGGGCGCCAGACGGCTGCGGCGACGGCTGTTGGGCGAGAAACAACGGCCAATATCGACGAACTGCGGTCGTCTTTGGCCACACAACTCTGGCCTCTCCCCAGAAGCTAATGCTTGGCGTATGGTGTTCCAGTGCGAGCCCAGAGACGTTTTTGGCAATGTACTTTTCCAATCAGCCTTCGTTGGCAGCCTCTGCGCCTCCCCCGCAGCATACGTCACCACAATGGTCAGTGGCGGTTTGGCACTTGCTCAACGCGTCAGGCGATGGCAGGACAACGTGGATTATGCGCTTTCGGAAACGAAGTAAACTATAGATCACTGGAATTTATTAAACGCCCACGCATTGTGGTTGCAATTTTTACAAGGGAGCGTTTAATAAGTGCAGGTGGAAAGTGGTCCTGATTTTATTACTGAAACATATTGAATTACTGAAATATATTTTATTACTGAAACATATTAGCAAGCCCTGTCAAAATATTAGCAACGATGGCGCACTGGAATTATATAAAATCGATTCCTTTCGCACGACGAAGAGCCATTTTTGTGGGTCTTCTTCAGCACTAAACTAATAAGCGGACGAGCAGCAACAGTCGAATCACGTGGCTGAGCTTTTATTCGTCCGACTTCTAAATATCTTCCCCATTCAAGGAAGAAATGCGAATTCTTTACTTCATTCTAGTTGTGTTACTGACGTTTGCCAAAACAAGTACTATCTGAGGAAAATACCGAACGAAGGAAATAAGGAAAATAGAGTCTTCTCGGTAACGATGTACACGTCTAAGTTCCATGAGCCAACAGACTTGTCAACTCATAATATAAACTCATTTCAATACAGTTCTTTAGTGCATAAATATTGAAACACGTTTTGAAATATGGTATAAAAAGACAGGACCAATTTCGACCTACGCTGTTGAATGTTCCCTTGTTAGAAAGTAAACGTGAATTTTGTTCGAAAATTGGAGTTTCGTATCCATTAAATCAGTTTTTAGTTTTCAATTTAATTTTGTTGTTTACAAAATGTTTGAGCACGAACTTCCGGAAGTTTGCAGGAGAAAAGCGATTTTGCTTTTCTTTATCCGATTCCTAGTTGAGTAACAAAATATACAAGAAACCATATTGAAATAAACTTTTCTTCAGGGCAAAATCCATATGCAGCACGAGGTCACACCGCACCCTCTGACACAGGTTCTGCTCTTCATACACTGCCTTGAATAAGAGCGACGAACGAGGCAGCTGGTTTCGCGTAGCAGCACCTGTTTGGCGGTCGCAACGCGCATATGGTTAATACATTGCGCTTTAATTGCGAACGGAGCCGACCCTATTGTGGAGAGAGCCGCCCAGAGCCCTCCCTCCTCAACCCCAGCTGGGTGAGGTGGTCCTTTGGGAGGCGAATGAACGTCCTCGTCGAGAGCCCTTGAAGGATTTCTATCTGGTCGCTCTGCCACATGTGTAGGCCACCATGCAGTCAGCACTTGCTCTCGCAGACTTCTCGTCTGTTTTGAGCACTTCCTAGGCGATGTATACGGAACACGTTTCTAATGCAAATGTTGAACAAATCTGACCATACTCTGCCTTGAATAAGAGCGATGAACGAGGCAGCTGGTTTCGCGTAGCAACCTGTTTGGCGGTTTCATGAAGTGGCGCAAATCCTTCTCAATCTTCTCAATGATTTTATTGTGCCAAACTGTGTTTGCAAACATAAAATACTTTTTTAAATTAACATTTTTATCAATATTTATTTCAAAAATGTAATTTTTAAAGTAATTCTCAAGCGCATAACTTCACCCGGTGATGTGAGGTAACAAATTTTTGTCAGCTGTAATCAGTAAATGGTATTAATAGTTTTGGCAATATTATAAATATAATAACTAATTCCATTATAGTGAGCTAACTCCATAATACTTTTGGAATTATTATGGTCTGAAGCATTGTTAAGAATATGTGCCGTAGATATTCTCCATTGTCTTCTCTTCATCCAACCCGTCATCCTCTGGTGCAACCTCCATCTGTTCGTTCTCCGCACACGCACGCTGCTCTTCCACTCCTCTCTTCCCAGCCCCCCACCCCCCCACCCGCCCTCGCCAAACGCTTTGCACTCGCGCCCCACCGTCCACCGTCGACACCCCGGGCGACTATGCGCCCCATGGACGACATGTACACGAGCTGCGGTCGCAAACGCTGATGTGCGCTGATGTCGGTCGGCGATAGTCCGCATACGGCTTTGATGGCTCCTGGAGTGCAATGAACAGATTTGAAGAACGTGATGAGAAAGGAGAGAAAGTACGAACAAAACCATTAACCACATTTGCAAATAGTTACAGTTTAAGTTATCCCCGCAATATGTCGCGATCAATCTCCAGGTTTATAAATACTAGAGCTCTAAATTTTTTTTTCATCAGCAGAGAGAAGATGATATGGTCTGTAAAAATACGCTCATTGTCTGGCATTGACTTGTGTGAGAGAGACAGTACTCTTTAGATGCAGGCTGGGGATATCTGAGAATCAGTATGGACGTTGCGGCTAAGTTGAAAACTTCCTTGGGCTCTCCGGGATTCGAACCTCGGTCGTTCAGAGCTGTACCAAACAAAACCTGTGGAACTTGGCTGTCTGGTCAGTACCTCATTGAGATTAGGGACATTAACGTCTTATTTACTTCGTCACAGACTTCTGGAAACCAACAGACCAACCTGATACAGAAGCTCATAATCTGTATTCAGTTGACAGAAAAAAAAGCAATAGACTATTCGTCGACGCAATGACGGCAGGTTCTCTTCTGCATCGCCCTCTTGAATGGGTCCTCGATCCCCTTCTACATTCTTTTCCTTTCCTCCAAACCGACTTAAAAGGTTTTATGAACACGTCATTCACACACAGGTAGGGGAATGAACAAGGGGTGGATACTCTGCTTACAAGGTAAAGGTTTTATCCTCGTATTAACGATGTTGTTCATGTTTATTCTGACGTCATTTGTTTGCAAATCAAATATTTAATTGTCAATCACTTCCAATAGCATGGTTTAATTATTTGAATCACCAATCGATTTATTTTTCGGCATCATTCATCAATAAATTCGAGTCAATTCCATTTGTATTGGTCAACAAATGAGTTATGTAATTTTAATAATTTTTAGTGTATGAAATTGTGAAACAAATCTTCATGGGACAATACAACATATTAGTGAACCTGACTCGGCTTTACACGGAAGTTTTCAATATGACATACATTTCGTTATCATTTCGTGTAGTCAAAAATTGAACGTTTTCATACAAAAAACATGATATTTTAATTAGTTCGTGAGATAGAGTGAAAATCTGAAATATCTGATTTCATCATAAATCGCCCCTTTAAAATCAGAATGTCCAAAAACCCTTTTTTATTGAGCTTCTACAATACAAACAATACAACACGTTCAAAATTTAAAGTTCCTTTTTTCTCTCTGGGTAGATAAATGAGCTAAGCCAGTTCATTAAACCCATGACACATAAATAAGATATACTAAGTTAAGGTATACCTAAAAAATCAGCTGACGTCTTGCATAATCCATTGCGTACCAAAAAATCAATTTTTATCTTACAATTCAATTAACAACACAGAAAAAATACATATATGCTTGTTTGGTGCACTTCTTTCAACTACTGGTAACAACACGGACATATTGCACGTGTAGATAATCTAACAGATTCTACACGGAGTGTTTACAAAATAGATCTGTTACAATGAGCATGCATTGGCTACGGGAACCTTTCGAATATTTCATAACTGCGGGCAGTAAAGTGACTGTACTGGGATAAATCTTACAATTTCATGAACTTTTTTAAAACTTTAGGGCTCGCCAACATCAAGGTTATTAGAGCCCTTAATTTTCTATAATTATTGTATGTTCATGTATGTTTAAATGTCAAATTACCTCACAACACAGCAAAAGATGTTCCCACGGGGTGTAAGGAGAGTAGAACTCCTCAATTTCCTGACCTCGGTGTAAGGGTGAGGAGATGTGGCCAGAATCTCTCTCCAGTCTGCTTGATCACGAGATAGACCGGATACTCATTTAACAGAAAAGTTGAGTAAGTCTGGGAGTTAATATGAGAAAAAATTCCAAACCTCACTGGGCCGATGTCAGAACTATTCACGTCTATAATCCTGTCTGAAACGTTTCGTTGTAATTTTTCTACTAGAGATCGTTCAATTTAATATATTTTATTTGTATATTTTTATTACAGTCTTAAGAACATTCAGTCGTTTGCAAATGCATGTCATTTCTTGTTTCATATAGGTATATTAAGTACAAACATCCTTTGAAATGCACCTTGAAATATTTATCGCCAAAAGAGACCCTTACTATATATTACATTTTGTGTCTAAAAAGTTTGATTGAAAATTTCTGGTCTGCCAATACATGATAAGCAAAACGTTAAATAAGCAAAACATTGTGAAATATCGTTAGTAAGGATTATCAGATTTACTTTGTTGACACATGATTACCGAGATATAAAACGTAGATATGTTCATCAAAGCATGAATTCACAATTTACAGGAATCAGGAAATCATCGTAAACATCAAGTTAACAACACGGAAGACAGTTTTGTCAGAAACATTCATTTAGAAATCTGTTCGTAATTGAAAAAATTAAAATATCTTGTTCATGTTGTTTCACTAAATAATACCATTTTCAAAAGTTGAAATTTAAATGTTTCTGTTCTTGTGGTACGATAGGGATAAATAAGAATTCTTCTTGGTTTATTTTTGTTCTTAGAAGTAAATTATAATATCTTTTCTCTGGTTAACTGTCTTAAGATAATATTAATTGCAGCACATGGTCATGCCAGACTGTTTCATCTTGGGAATTTCCTATTATTAATAACTTGAATTGATTAAATTTTTATAATGATGCATTCAGTTATTGATAAGTTTATTTGCAAAGATTTTAATAATTTTTATATTTTCAAATAAATAATCTAATACAACTGAAGAAGGTTTATATTATTAACACGAAAAGAGAAATAGCGAATTGGTATTTATTTAAAAACAGAAAACTTTGAAATGTTGTCCGACCCATTTATCTTTCTTGGTCAAATGCTCGTAAAATGCATAGCATAATGTTGGATGGCGTTTAGAATCCCAACTATTCAGACTTTTCAGATTTAGCTAGACAGAAGGTTTTCTAAATTGCCCTGATCCTTTGGACATATGTTTTTGTTATTAAGGAAGAATGGTGCAGATAAAATATATTGGAGGCTCATCAGACAATATTTCAATAAAAAAATACGTTTTTGCAAGAAAAGCATTTAATTATTGAAATTAGTCAACTCACATTGAGGTATACGGATTTCATGTACTCCAAAAATTCCATTCATTATTTTAAACTCCATTTAATGCACAATATCCATTCATATAAATCACTTTTATGATCTGATGTATTGAGTTACATACACGTGACCACGTCGATAACAAAGAAATATGGAAACTGTAAGAGCAATGAATCAATAAGGAATCGATTCTATTACTCCAGAGACAAACGGAGCGTAAAATATGCTGTAGCTAACAGAATAAACTTGTAAAGCATGTTCATTCAACGAAGAAATCGGAAAGAGAAATTCAAAGGAAATTTATTAAATGCCTTTTTTCGTGTAGGAAATGATGATATGCTTTGCAGTCACACTCTTTCATACATTCACAATCTATTCAGCTTTGCGGAATACGAAATTACAAATTCCGTGCAGAATTAAAAAAGACAACTCGGTGGAAATATTACATCCTTACCATAATGTGTGAAGTTACTCCTCAAGGTATTTGATAACTTTATTTCAATACAGTAGAACCCCTCTTAACCGCTCTCGGATTATCCGTCCTATCTTGTGGAACAGTTTTTTTCTCTCTCTTTCAGCGTATAATAGCTGGCAGGTTGAGACTCAAACATTGATTGTTCGACGGGCCTTCGCTGGTAAGTTCCTGGGAAGTAAAACGGGAAGACGCGACGCTAGGTGTGCAATGTGTTCGTGTTGTGGTGGGCAGAACGGAGGATGAGGAGAGAGTTCGCCAGTTTGATTCCCCTCTTGCTTCCGAGCCTATTTTTCTACGAATCAGTTTTTTTGTGTTCGTTTTTATATGTATGTACAGTGCATACGGTTCAATTAAATGAGTTGCAATGACGCCTCATTTGCTTGTTTAGTCGTGATAACCTGATGAAATTGTAGTCTCTCTTTTAACGAAAATCGATTTTTCGTGGGATCCTGGGATTCACTGGCTAAACGGGTAACCGGCCAGGATCTCTGTCCCGACCAGACCGATTAATAGAGGTTCTAGTCAACAAACACCATTCGGCATTTTTTTTTCAAAAATAAGAAATGAACTTGCCTATAGACGAGTGCATAATAAGTTACTTTCGCATTTTTAAATATTCTATATAGAGAGATATCTAAATTTGATGTTGCTTTCAAAGTATTACCTTCCATCACCTGTCTGCCTATGACCCTTAATCGATGTTTCGTGAAACAAGTCCAAGTTCAATTAATTTCTCGCGCCAAAAAAAACTTAAATGCTAATTTCAAAATTTTCCTTCGAGCCACTCTTAAGAAAAAAATTATTTTCGCGTACGTAATAAGAAAATGTGGGAGTATGCTGGCAGTTTGTTAACCTATGCCTAGCGCACTTTGTCAACCATTAGTTGCGTGTTTGCCCTTATAATCGTCGGATCTCTGTGATTCCGAAAGGTGTTCAAAATACTATAGAAATTATCATTAATAATGAGAGTCATCTCGCTCCTCTTTCTATGTGAAGGTGGTCAGGGGAGTACTCCATAATTGCTGAAATCCTCTGTGACATAAGGCTAATAATCATGCAAACGAAACCGATTGAAATAAATTAACGATGGTCGTTCGGTGAAAACTGAATTGAAATGAAAACCATAATAGGGATTATTTCTGCGTTTCTTAATGATACAAGACCGTGGTTCCAAAAGTGTTTCGACTTGTGAAACCCGTTCACGGATGATATGTCAGTTGCGGGAATCCCTGATCAGATTTCGAGTAAAAGATTTCAAGTAATTTCAACCCATAATTAATCTAGTTACATCAACTCTTTGACCAAATAGAAATATTTTTAACGTATCTGCAATCATATCAATCATCCGCGAACCACGTGTTGGAAACCGCTAATATAAACCCACAAAATTGTTTCTCAAGATCCCGGATAAAGAAAATATGATCGTCACTACGTCTCTCCGCCCCAACAGGCCCTCCTCCATATCAGCATCGATGTCCGTGAGAAGGAGAGTGGTAACAGTATTGTGGCGTCATCGGCCCAACGCGCTCCATTAACTCTGCATGCGCCGCCACGTGTCATCACGCGTGTGCCTGCCTCAGTGACGTTCAGCACGCGACTGAAGTTAAGCGCGCGTGCGTGACACGTGCGAACCTTCATGTGGCGGTGCGAGTGCTGGCTGCCTCAGAACAGTCACAACCACTCCCTTGTGTTTTGCTTGTTTTAAGAGCTACGCCTTCCAATGTTGGACGGAAGTGTTGTGATAAAGATATCGTGTCATACATTGTAGGTGGAGGGGCGACGGCTCGTAAGTTTAGACTTCGATTAGTATTGGCGATATGTGTTCGATTAGTGACCGAGCGCTCATGCACTGTAGAAAAAGGGAAACCCATCGATGGTACTAGTTCTTAAAATCAATTTATTGTGCATCAACAAGAGTTTATTTATTTTGGCGTAAAATTGAATGAATGTTTTTCCATAAGTATATTGAGAATACAGAAGGTTTTCTTATTGTTTCGACAGAGTAAGTTTCAATATCGACCGAAAGGAAAAATTTGAGTTCTACAACGGTGCAACCGTCCCAATATTCATAGTGACTGCTAAATTTAGCTTAGAGTGATGAAGGAGGAGAAACAACGTGAGAAGGTAGCGCGAATGCAAAGGCTAAGTCTCCTGCGCTTCAGTGGAGCATACAAGACCATGTCTACAAATGCTCTGTTCCTGGGAATGATGTCCACTGATAAACTATTTAACAATTTAGAACTAAGGGCAAAAATGTGGAGAGAGTGCCAAATAATTGTCAACGGAGAAGTAGTTAAGACAGGAGATGGAGAAGAAGAGCAACGTATGTATTGTTGCATATGTGGAAAATCGAATGGGATCAAACAACGAAAGGAAGATAACTCATTGTGCTAATACAGAGAAGTCAAATTCTCAGCACAGCACACAAAATGGTTTGCAATAACTTAGAAATGGTTGAGGTATTAACTTGATATGGTGACATATCTCACTGCGAAGATTTAAGACAAGTACTAATACCTGGGAGAATGCGGTAAAGACGAGAGGACATGCATTAAGAGATTGTGAGACGCTATGCGATTGCGGCCAGAATGGGCACAGCACATAAAAAAATGAAGCTGAAAGTGTTAAGCCATTTAGGTCCCAATATGATAAATACAAAATAAAGATTTAAATATTTCAAGGAGTTTGTAGAAGACATATGCCAGAAGAAGAAAAAAACGGGATTAAAAGTTTAGAAGTAGACATTGCGCCCACCTCCCCGTGGTTAGGGACGGACACCTACGTGTGGCTGAGAGGTGCAGCCGTGTATAATAAAGAATAAAGAAACGGAGAGAAATGGACAAAAAATACATGATGAGAAGAGAAATTAAATACCAAGTTAAGAAAAATATCGTAGCAGAGCGAATCGTGGAATGTCTCAAGATGGAAACACAACTACAAAAAATAAATGAAAAGGAAGTTCTTATAGCAAGAGCACAATTTACCACAATGATAAAATAACTTAAAAGAACGATAAAACTATGCATCAGTTTAAGAAAACTAGATTTTACCGAGGAAGGCTAGGTATCTTCATACAGGAGAAAGTAAATTGTGTGATAGAGGATGTGAGAATGATTTATTACCGAGTATTTATTAAAGTAATGCTATTTTCTTATTTCATGTATACATGAATGAAAATCTAAAGGAATCTCGCCCAAAGGAAACGCCAATCGGCATATGTTTCACATATATCCTTAATATGTTTCACATGAGCTTCGTAACTATTTTTTATTATCCTTTCTTTTTTGCAAGAGTTTATCTAAATACGTGTTTTGTTTATTCAGAAATATTGGTTTAAATTTGATTCGCATTCTCCTGGAATTTAATAGAAATTCGTTGAGTTTTTTCTGGTTCAGCTGACAAAGAACTGAAGATCAAGAATTGAAAAATATTTTCTTCACTTTACGATATAACCTTCATAGTACATCATTTTAAAATTTAACATAATTAAAAAATCAAATAAATATATCGACTTTACATTTTTTATCGCAACCCTATTTGTCTCAGATCATCTGATGGATGATTTGGCTTTTCTAACATACTAAAAAGGTCTTTTCTAAAAAATACAGATACGACGACATGGTGACCATGCTTACCATCAGAAATCTGATCGCCTATGTGCGTTTATGTCGAGATTTTACGAGTGATACAGTTTTATCAAACCACTAGTTCCATCAGGTCAGCTATGACAGGACAATGGAGTGAGCTACTGAAGAGTCGGGTAACGTATAAAGCCAGGCAGCATCAGTCAAGAAAACCGTTGTGTTACGGAGAAGGCTCAAAACACATCAAGGCAAAAGAAACGTTCAATCGTGAATCAGTGCAGCTACGAGATAAATGAACCACCTGGTGATGGGGAATGGCGCATCTGGCGTAATCTTTGGCGCCAGCAGTGGCAGAGGCATCGTGGCGCCGTGCCATCAATTACGTCCACGACATGCCCTGTGGGATTCACGTCTCCCTCGACACTGTTGCTAGCGATCACAAGTACACGGCCTCTCTCATCCTAAACGAATTGAGAATTTCTCTGCTACAAGAGTCTTTGAATATTGGGCTTTCGTAGTTGCGTCAGTATTCTCACTCGCATATTTCAATCATATTGATCTCCTCAACTGGTTTTAATTGTATTGATTCCGGCATTGATTCGATATGAAATAACTGACCATACACGGTTGAGAGAATCGTCAGACCTTGTCGGATGAGCAATGTATGTACTATGATTTTGGATACAGCTGCAGACATTGAACCGCAGTCTGAGATTGCGTCTAAGGGAGTTGAACAGGTGAAAACACGATTGTCACATAAGCCACGCATTACAATAAACGTGGTCACAGATATTTATTTTACAGAACAGATATTTATTAACCATTAGACCATAATTTTATTTTATTTATCAAATTTCATGTTAATGATCCAAGGAATGTTTTTATTAAAAAGTAAATTTGCAGCAATGCAACATCTTACAAATCAACTTATCTCAACAAATTAATGAATTTAAAGCTTACCCTACAAATGAAGTGTTACTTAACTTTTCCAAGAGTTAAAATACACCACTCTAAAACTGCCTAACGGACAATCAATAACGCATTTTTTAGGAGTATGCACTTCAAATTATTTCATGATGGATTGATATAGACCAAATTAAGAAGAAAATACTTTTGTAACTCAGGGATTGGACAGCTGTACTCCATAACATTAAAATTACTAAGGTTCTATTGATACTGTAAAATTTCTGATTATTCGCGAAGTTTGCATCTACCCAAAGGATACATTTCGCCATCGTGCGCATAGACAACTCCGGAATATTTAGTAAAGAGACCTCACTGCAGTATGGTTGGAAGTTGTCCCCTGCACTATCATTCAAACTCTATGCTAGCTGTACTGCAAATCCCGCGAAAATATTTCTCTCAAATTTTGTTTCCTCATCTGCTATTCCTTCTATTGTCCTTGAATTTTTCGTAAGCTAATTAACGTTGAGAGAAGAATGAAAATATTTAAACGAAAGGTTTTACTTGAGGTGCCACGCTAAAACATTGTAAGCGGTACGACGCTGTGCAGTTCTTAATCGACTCTGATGCGACCTGTACGTGAGTGTATGAGCTCGGAAACCATAATACACTGTCTTACGGGTGGTGCGCGTTCCAGTAGTATAGTTTAATGGGCTCGGCGGGACGGGACCTTCATTCTGGGTTGAGTCCAGGTCTGTGAAATCTAACCTGAGGAAGGTGAGGGACGAGCAATGACTTGAATGAAACATTTGCGTTATTTTCCTTTTAGGATTCAAAAAGCTTTATAAACAATTAAAAACAAAAGAAGGTGTATCCATTGGGTGATATGTCCGTTTAGAAACATCGGAAAAACCGGGAAGAGTTTAGTAATACAATCCATTGCGTTCCAGCATAAGGGAGAAGCGTTGCCTGTAAATACTAACTGGCACTTTTCCCGTCGGGCTAGCCGGTTCATATCCGTCAGTTTACCTCTCCGTGTATAGTCGGCTTACGTAGTTATTTCTCAATGATCATTTCTTCATTTAATAATATCTCGTGCTTTTTCTTTACTTTAGAATTACAGGGTAGAGAAAAAAGAGAGAACGGGGATACATTAAAGGACTGCAGTCCAAATCCAGTTTCGTTGAAACATTTCATTAGTTACTCGGATCAAGATAACAAGTTGGCATTATCTACATCTCATCTTATATAAGCCCCTATGTGTAACTCATTCATTCACTCACTGATCTAGTAATCATAAGTATTAGGTACCTTGTACTAGTTGTACAAGCATGAAACTTGGTTCGTTTTGTAGCTGGAGAATGTCAATAAATGTTAAAATTCCTTATATTTGACGATATCAATTTAAAAGTACATTTTTCGGTAATTTAATATTACGTAAATCACACGAAAACATTAGCTTGTGGATGTGCCATGCAAACTTGTCAAAGCCGCCTTGAATGTTTTGTTTACAGAAATATTTATCGTCTAATGGCGGCGAACTGCAGAAGAATCGAATTGGGATGTTAATCAAAGGATAGTGTTCTAGTTATATAAGGTTTTATAGACGTGTTAAAAGTATTGTGAACTAAATGTGTTTAGCTGTCTTGTGTCTTTGCGCAAATAAAAAGTGATAAAAATCGTATCTTTGGAAACTAATTTGAAACGATATCAATGACTAGTTCCCAAACGTAATCGTTGTCAAGTTTATTCGTCGAAATAACAGTTATTCTTTAATGCGTCGAATGTGATTATGTAAATTATTTGCTCAGGTATTTAATTTTCAATATTTACATTGGCAAAGTGTGTTTTTGAATACGTGAGATACTTATAAGGAATCTATCATTGACCTTGAAAAGTTCAATATAACTCGCTTTGAATGTATTTGTAGATTTCAATAACGTTGTAGCATTGATATTGAAATTCGTTTAACTATTTTGAAAAGTGCAAAAATTATGAACATTATAAATTCTATCGAGTTTTTATTTCTTCAATGAAACATGTAATCAACAAGCGGTGGTAATTTGTATAGATTCCCTGATTCATTTCTAAAGTTTGTTTACGTTCGTACAGAATGAATTTTTAGGCAAGAAACAATAATCTTTACCACGTGAAAGAATGTTTGGTTACTTTTATATTCCACAACAGTGTTTAATGTTCAACATGTAACGTATGTATTAATTTATCTAAGAAATTTTGCGGTATCTCTTACAGTACGTCCGACAACGGACCGTATTTACATTTCATTTTTAATATGAATCGATTCATTGATTCATTTCAAGAGTTTGTTTAGATTCTTAAAGAATAAAGTACAAGCATAAAACATGGTTTATCTTGTAGCTGAAGAATGACAATGAATGTTTAAATTCCTAAAATTTGACAATATTAATTTAAAAGTGCATTTTTCAGTGATTTAATATTACGTTAATCACACAAACATTAGCTGGTGGATGTGCCATGAAAACCTGTCAAAGCCGCCTTGAATATTTGTTTACAAAAGTATTGTACGTCTAATGGCGGCGAACTGCAGAAGAATCGTATTGGGATGTTAATCAAACGATAGTGTGCAAGATTTTAAGGTTTTAATGACGTGTTAAAAATATTGAGAACAATTGCGTTTCATTGTTTTGAGTCTTACTGCAAAAATTAAGTGACATAAATCGCATCTTTGAAAACTAGTTTGAAATGGCATCAATGACTAGTTCCCAAACATAATCGTAATTAAGTTTCATTCGTCGTAAAAACATTTATCCATTAATGTGTCGTATGCGTTTTTGTGAATGTTTGACTAAGGTACGTATTTGTATTTTATTTACTTAGCAAATATGCGTATATTATACTTCGTCCAAGTGAGTTTTTAAATACGTGAGATTCTTAGAAATGTATAATTTTTCTAGATATGTATGATATAATTCACTATGAATTATGTAGCACCAAAGAATTAAGCAAGAGGAATCGAATGAGTGCAATATGAATTGAAAACATATTTTTAGAAAGACACAATATAGGATTTCCAACATAGGTGTTCACTACTTCGAGTTGGTATAACTAGAAAATTAGTGTCAGGCTAAAGCAGAGACTAAAATTAACTCCTGTGGAAAGAATTTTAATAAAAATAAATCTAAATGTAGTTATGCCCTCTCATGCATATAAATCCCACTTATACACCTGAATATTTTCCTATAAAATAAGGATTTTTGGAATGTAGTAAATTGTGCCAGATATATATAAGAAGTATGAAATAAATGAGATAAATTTTCATAGAAAATTTTGAGCCATTTATATAATTATGGAGTAAAGTAAATTTACCATTAACGAATTAAGCAAAAGGAGTCGAATGAGATCAATTAGAATTGAAAACGTTTATTGGGAAAGATACAATCTAGGATTTCCAACATAGGTGTTCACTATTATATGTCGGAATAACTAGATAATTGGTGTCAGGTTAAAGTAGAGTCTAAAATTATCGCCTGGGGAAGGAATTTTCTTAAAAACTAATTTGAAAGAAGTTATGCCCTCCGATGCACATTAACCTCATTTTCTAAACATGTAAATATGAATCGATTTGTTTTAGAAATTTTGCAGTGCAGTAAATTTAGCAAAGAAAATGAAACAAGAGGAAACGAGTGAGGGCAATTTGAATGAAAAACGAAAATTGAGAAGTACAGAATCAAGAATTTCCAAAAAGGGTGTTCACTATTTTGTTACACAGTAACTTGAAATTTGGTGTCAATACTAAAATAGAGTTCGAAATTAACCTCTCTAAAAAGGAAATTTTGAGCCATTTAAAAAATTTAGGAATAAAGTTAATTTACCACTAAAGAATTAAGCAAGAGGAATCGAATGAGATCAGTTTGCAATGAAAACATTTATTGTGAAAGGTACTATCTTGGATTTTCAACAAAGGTGTTTACTATTTTGTGTCGGAATAACTAGAAAATTGGTGTCAGGCTAAAGTAGAGTCTCAAATTAACCCATGTAAAAAGAATTTTCTTAAAAATCAATATGAAAGAAGTTATGCCTCCCGATGCACATTAAAGTCATTTTCTAAAAATGTAAATATCTTCGGTACTTTTAGAAATTTTGCAGTGCACATAATATAGCAAAAAGGAATAAAACAAGAGGAAACGAGTGAGAGCAATTTGAATGAAAAACGAAAATTGGGAATGACAAAATCAAGGATTTTATAAAGGTGAACTTCCTCGTATTTATTAGGTATTTTTAATTGCAAGAAAGTTAGCAAAAGACAATTAAGGAACAGGAATCTAGTAAGATCAATTGGATTCAAAAACATAGAATAGGAAGAACACAATCTATGGTATGCAACATTAGTGTTCACATCTTGTGTGACGAAACAACTGGAAAATTGGTGTCAGACTAAAGTAGAGTCTAAATTAACCCCTAAAAAAGCAAGTTCTTAAAAACCAATATGTAAAAAATTATGCTCTCCGATGCACATTCACCTCAGTTTTTAAAAATGTAAATATCTTCGGTACTTTTAGAAATTTTGCAGTGCAGTAAATTTAGCAAAAAAAATGAAACAAGAGGAAGCGAGTGAGAGCAATTTGAATGAAAAAACGAAAATTGCCAAGAACATATACAGGATTTTCAAAATAAGTTTTGACTATTCTGTCACTGAATAACTTGAAATATAGTGTCAGGTTAGGGAAGAGTCTAAAATTAACCCCTGGAAAGGGAATTTTCTTAAAAACAAATATGAAAGAAATTTTGCCTTACAATGCACATTAACCTCATTTTCTATAAAAGTAAATATCTTCGGTTATTTTAGAAATTTTGCAGTGCAGTTAATTTGGCGAGAAAGAATTAAGTAATGAAAACTGAATGAGATAAATTTAAATATTATACCACAAATTGGAGGGACACAAACTAGGATTTCCAACATGGAAGAACAAATTTGAAAGAATGTTTGCCCGCAAATGCATGTTAAACATGTCTTTTTATAAAGGTGAACATCCTCGAATATATTAGGTATTTTGAATTGCAATAACGTTTGCAAAACAATTTAGCAATAGGAATCCAGTAAGATTAATTAGATTAAAAAACAATTATTGGGAACGATATAATCCAGGATTTCAAACATAGGAGTTCACTATTTTTTGTCAGAGTAACTACATAATTTGTGTCAGGCCACAGTAAGTCTTAAATTTTTACCCCATTTTCTGTACATGTAAATATCTTCGGTTATTTGAGAAATTTTGCGGTGCAGTAAATTTAGCAAAAAGGAATGAAACAAGACGAATTGTGTGAGAGCAATTTGAATGTAAAACGAAAATTGGGAAGGACGGAATCAAGGATTTCCAACAAAGGTGTTCACTATTTTGTTACATAAGAACTTGAAATTTTGTGCGCAGACTAAAATAGATTTCGATATTTATTTATTTTGCTATTATACAGTGCCGTCAAAACCTATTTTTATCTTTTATATAAAGTGTCACCAGTTGCTCTACGCGTTCGATGGACTTCGCGGTGAATCATTTAAATCTAGCAAAAAGGTTGTTTTTCCCTCTGGATGCTTTAGCACGGGCGCAGCCCATTATTCGGGGGTCTGGGGATGTAATCCTCAGCGAGCAAGGCGAGTTCTTAGATACGCTGTAATGTTTGAAACATGAACTACTCACACTTTCAAGGCAAACCATGAATCGAATAGAAGAATATTGCCATGTACAGGAAAACTCGAAGCGCAAAATTGACATGTTCCAATTTTGGTAAATAGTTAATGAAATTTGAGGCCAAAAATTGATTTACATTACAAGCAAATTTCGCAACCCAGCTTTCTTGGAAATATAAGGTGGTGAAGAGAACTTTGAAGCAAGTAGCAGAAAAGTTATCAGTGAATGGTATTAATGGTATTGAGAATCCAACGTCACCCCATTGTTCGAAGAGTGACGTACGTCATAAATATTCAATCCAAATAAATAGAGATGAACTAAAGAATAATATTTACACAAAGATCATTCAAAGAATCCGTGCTCGAGTTAAAACAAGAGAAACGATATGTACATATCATACGTCTTGACATTGCAGTGGAACCAGTCATGAAATTTAAAGAGACAAAAAGTTTTATGAAAAGTTTCAAGTCTAGTAACAATTTAAAGATTCAATGTTTTTTTGTTTCAATTTTTCTGAATAAAGTAAAAGTCTAGAGGTTAAAAATCATTAAAATATAAACACCGGGACATAATTAGAACGTGATATGTATGAAATAGAACTTCATTTGAATTTTGTATTATATTTTCGTTTACCCTTTGAATAGCTGAATATGAATAGCTGTTATTTATTCAGTCAAACTCTTATTTCTGTAGCAAAGTATTATGACACATCCCTTCTGCTGCAAATTTGACAAGCTGCAGTAAAAATTCTATCCCAAGAGAAGGTCCGACTGTCATGTTTATTATGTCATAAGAAAACTGGAAGATGTGAATGATGCACTTTGAACGACGTAATGTGATTTGTGGTTATGGCTTCCTTCATAAAGCACGACAGTTCAGTGACGAAGACAACCACACTCGAGGGACCATATCCCGGAGCGACATAGTGAAGCTTCAAATAATTCAAAGCGAAGCGGATATGACACAGGCAATTGCTGCTTATATAGCCCATTGAAAATCTCCTTTATTCGGGAAACTAAGGGTCCACAGTTGAACGTTGCATGCAAAAAACAAAAACAAAAAAAAGGCTCTGATGATGGCGCAGTGCCCTAGAGACGTATCTGTCGGAAGGACAAGACTAGCTTATGACTTAATATGGAAGCTGTTTGCCACCCTCGGAAATGTGTCCTCAGAGGCTCTTTGTGGAGAAGGGATATTTTTTTAACTGGTGAAAAGGGAAGGGACAACTTATCTCTGATGAGAGGGGCAGTCGCACCAGATCGAATTAATAGAATGGAGGAGACGACTTGGATGTGTTCGTAGTGGGTGTGAGGCTGAGGGGATGAACGATTGAACGAGGGTGGCAAAACGCAGTTCACAGCATCTGAAATATAATCTCACTGAATGTGCACTGTCCTTAGTATTACGACCTAGACTCCTCACTTCGCAGGATGTGTATGTTTCATTAGTACCTATACGTACTTGTTAATCAGTTGAAGAGAATAATACTGATGTCATTACCAAGTTGGATGTCTCTGATGTCTCATATTTTCACTTAATATCGAGAATGAATTTCGAAGCATGCGCGGTTTTTCCATGATTCTCATTATTCATAACAAATAAAAATTTAGAATCAATTCTCGGCCCTATACTCTTTTTATTGTATGTGAACGACATGTCATCATCCACATCAGATTGCAAAATGGTTCTTTTTGCTGATGACACTAATTTACTATGTAAACACGCCAATGCTCAAAAAGTTTTGTCTAACCTTTCGACTTGGTTCCATGCAAATCGTCTCATTGTAAACACTGACAAAACAGTGTCTATGTCATTTCACAATAGTATCACAAAATCTTTACCCCAGGTTTCTCTTTCTTTAAACGGAACACAATTAAAAACTGTTACAAATACAAAATTCTTAGGTCTCCATATTCAAGACAACCTCAAATGGAATTGTCACATTGACAATCTTAATTCCCAATTAAGCAAATTGTGTTACGCATTCCGAATCTTAGTTAACGCAGTTAGTCCACGTATTTCCCGTTGCGTATATTTTGCAAACGTTTACTCCCATTTACGTTACGGCATTACCTTCTGGGGTAATTCCGGTCAGAGTATTCAAACTTTCAGAATTCAGAAGAGGATAGTTCGGATAATTTGTAAATCTCACCCCCGAAACTCTTGTAAACCTTTATTCAAGGAATTAAATATCTTAACACTTCCCTGCATTTATATTTATGAAATGGTCGTGTTTGTTAAGGCCGAATTACTGAAGCACCACCCTTGCTCTATACGAAACAGTCTCGTTCACGAACACAATACTCGCAATAGTAATCATATTCATCGGCCAAGAGTGTCAACCACTCTTTGCCAAAAAGGACCGCATCATTCGGGAATCGTTCTATATAATTCTTTACCCAAGAATATAAAAGACATTATGAAATTGAATATTTTCAAATCCGCGGTTAAAAGCTACTTCCTACACCAGTGCGTCTACACTGTAAAAGAATTTATTGATTTTAATAAAAGTTAAATTCGTCTTGTACTTTATCACGCCATTGCTGTAGCTCTTCTTAAATAACTTATAACAATTTCAAAAGCTATTTTCTTGCATGGTTGTGTTGCCGTATGGCTCATATTAATTTAGTTTTATGTGTATTCAACTTTGGCACGGTTGTGTACATTAATTCTGTAGCCCCATCCTGGCCCGGGATTTTCTCCGTTTTTCCTTCGTGTAGAGGCGGATTTCTTATGCAGGTTCTCTAGGCTTTGTCTAGGGGCGTGTTTATTGTAACAATAAATAGTGAATTTAGTGTTTTTTCAACTCTTATGGTTTTTAAATACTATACTCAGAATAATCTATAGTTCGATAATAACTTGTACATGTAAATTTACAAACATATTTGCGTTAAATTACAAACATATTGACATTATATATGTATTTTAACTCGCAGCTAACTTTTTATCTTGTCTAGGAACTTTTGCTGAAATTTTTGAATCCGCCTCTGCCTTAGGGCCCTTGATCGGAATGGATGGGATGGTCCCTTGCATGCTTCCGGAGAGTAAATTAGTTTATTGTCCTCCACGTGGTCATACGCAGTCTGTACTGTTTTTTGACAATAAATTTATTATCATTCAAAATTTGGTAAAATGTTTCTTCTTCACACTATCTCCCAAACCAACACATAATATGTGGGATATTGTGGAACGATGGTCAGATATATGAAAATGCACTCACAACTTACGCAATATCTTTTCACAATGCCCGAAAGCAATGTCATTTTAAGTGTATCACTCTCTCAGATCATTTTGAACATAACTACATACTAAAGTAATTACATTTAGCATTGTTAGCTCTGAATTGTTCCCATTGTAATACTGTGTTGCATTGCAAACCTGGCCTGAAGTCTGTCATACGTAGCCCCGTGAGAACGTTAAGGTTACTGCTTGAGAACAAGGAAATGACTTCAATTTCCTCATGAAACATCGGTTAAAGTTCGAGTGTAAGCGTCTCTTATATACTAGGATGAAAAGCTAACAAGACGCCATGGAAGTGGTGCTCAAAAGAAAATATATAACAACGAAAAATAAGAGAAGAAGTAAAAAGAGTTTCCAAAATGTGTAAATCTTTCTTCCGGATACCGAATGGAGAAGAATATGGTTACTTGGGCCAGATGAAATAGCGACTAGTTCGGAATGGAACCCTGTATCTCCGTCATTGATCACAAAGACTAAGTGGTAACCATTCTACAATCAGTAATCTAGAATCCGGGTTTCTTACCCTGATCATGGCCTTTTTGATTATTTGATGTGTAATTAAGAATAAAGGTGTACATTAACGTTTAACAGCTGAAATTTTTAATCTAATCTGGTCCCCATTACCATTATTAGCATTCTCGTATCTTAAATTGATGATCCTAATATTAAGTTGGATAAGAAATAAATTTTGTTGCTGAAATCCAAAGGAAGCGTCTTCCACTACATGGCAGCCAAGGCGCAGAGGCGAACATGATTGCAGGGCCAGACGGCCCTTTTCCCTCGCTCCCCACTTCACTCTTTCACAGCACCTGAAACGAACTCAGACTTCGTAGACCCGGAAGGAACCTCACATAAAACTCTCCAGTTCCTCCTCTGCTTCCATTTATTCTTCCTAATTCCTTTTCTACTCCTCCCCGAAGCAAAAGGAAAAAGACCGGCAATAAAAATCGCAGTTCTTTTCATTATGCGTTATTATTTAGTATTCTCCAGCAGCCAAGCACCGAATTATGCAAATCACCAGGAAGAGAAAAATACAAAAATACGGAGTCTCTCGCCAGACACACATTCTTTTGTTGGACTTTATTTAAAAAAGAATCACCGTATTTTTCGAGTAGAAATGTGGCGAGCACTCGGCGCTGAGGCATTGGAACAGGAAAAGCAGGCGGAGACAAATAAGGAAAAGAAGCCGAGAAAAAAAAATCTGCAAGTCTGCAAATTTGAATATGATAGCATAATACGGAATGTAAGGAAGGGTAAGGTTCGCATGTAGGCCAAACAGACGCCACAATTCACCCAACCTTCACATCCGTAACCGGCTACGTGAAATATTTCCATAACCTTGGTTCCTATTCTTCTTCTGTGGGTGAGGGAGGAGGGGAGCTATTTTTGCATATTACAATCGTCTGCAATAAAACGAGTCGATGAAAGCAAAGAAAATAATACGAATGTTTTTGTAGCTGGCAGACCACAGCCTGCGGAACTTTTCAGCCGCCTCTTTTCCTACTGTTTCAAAGACTGCAAATTCTGTTGCGGTGATTTTCTATAAGTCTCTGAATATTTAGAACACATTCATGATGAAGTCGGACTATGTTCTATGAAGAAATTAGTGCTTTTTGAGCCTTTTTGTAAACTTTAATTGAGAATATTTTGGTGGAACTACTAGTTGATTGTTTAAAATTTTGTCCACCGGTAATCACGAGATGTTAGAATAATGGCGTCAGGAAGTATCGAAAAATTAACTCTAATTGGGAGATATTCACTGTTCCATAAAATATATCAATCTGGTTTGATAGTACTACTATTTCGTCTGTAAGTATTTGTTGCTTAAAATTAGAGGAGTTCCTTCGTGTGAATTATATATGCCATTGTTGATCTATAGAATGGATTACAAATCATTTTATATGATTTTTCCCTGTTTTAATTAATCAAATAATGAATTCATTTTTCGGCCCGTTTTAATCAAGTAAAATATGTTACCTAAGACACTGTATTCTGCGACTCCAGTATTTTGTATTAGGGAAGAGTCGAGTGAGAACCGGATAACTTTCTCCCAGAAAAATAGAGCACTGTATGAAATCATTCTTTTAAATATTTATACATATTATTATTCTCATAGATGTATACCTAACTATTTGGACGTATATAACTTACCAAATCGTTGAAAATATATTCATCGCAACTCGCTTTAGACACACATCAACATGAAACATGCCAAGAACTTCAAAGTAATACAATACTAACGAATAATAAAAATCATTCATACTAATAAATCATGAAATATTTATCATCGAATAGAACAAAATGGAGACTCAACTATTCATGATAAACAAAAAGAATTTTAACATTGGGAGAGACAACAAACAAAAATAATGATTCAGATTATTAACAATAATGCATGTTTATCAGTACAACTTGAAAACAAGGAAAACGAAGGAAGACTGACGTCAATACGTTCGCTGAGTTTCTACAGAATTCGAAAACCTAATTTCATTTTACTTCCATAATATTTTTCGAAATAATCTAACAAATATTTCTAACAAAATCCATTATAAATCTTCTAACCGTACGTATTGTTCATTTGTTTCCGAGCCCTGAATGCTTATGTGAGAAGAAATTCAATATTTACTTTGTACAGTCTATATTTGTATACTTTGCAAAGATAGCCACTGTGACTTATTTTACTGCAACACAAAGGATACGATGAGGCTTATGACATACGATGAGACATATTGACATTCTATTAGTATTATAACTCGCTGCTAACTTGTTATCTTATCTAGGAACTTTTGCTGAAATTTTTGAATCCGCCTCTGCCTTAGGGCCCTTGATCGGAATTGATGGGATGGTCCCTTGCTTGCTTCCGGAGAGTAAATTAGTTTATTGTCCTCCACGTGGTCATACGCAGTCTGTACTGTTTTTTGACAAAAAATTTACAAATGAGGCTTATGATTTCAACTAATTTCGTGATGTTGCTTAATTGATCGGCGGGCAAAATGTTTCCCTTCATGAAAAGTACTTTCTGATCATGAAAGAATATTCTTTTCGAGAGATTTGGAAGAAAAGAGAATCGATGTCAGAGCTAATGGAGAGGAAACTCCGTGTTTTTTGAAGAAAAGATGCTTAGTTAACTACAGTTTAATTTCTTTAGAAAGGCTCCAAATCGTTATTTCATTTTATCCCATGCTGAAGCATTCAATCATTTGCACAACAGTGATACTCGTGTAGTCTGACAGGGAAACAAAAATCTCATTTGTTTCCTGCAGGAGTTATATTCACACTATTCTAAAATAAAGAAAGCAATATTGGCAAAGCGTGTTCAAAAACTCTCAAATTTTATGAATATAGTATAACGGAGACAAGAAATATACAAATGTTTACCGTTAAGAATAAGTGTTTTAATGCATTATTAGCCTAATTAGTTGAATGATAAGCAGTATTAAATGATAAAAACCCTTCGTGACAGAATCGAGTTAGGGGTTTAAGAAAATTATAAAACCTTTTTCGTGGAATTAATATCAATATTAAGTTGTAATACTTGTGTTCCGAGGGGGTTATAGATGATTTAAGACTCACACGCTTGAGTAAAAATAAGTGATATTGTATATTTATATTCCGTACGATTTTTACAACAAAATGTTTAATTATAATTTTTATCCATAATTACCCGTTGTTTTCAAATTACTTGTCATGATCGATGGACTGAGAGAAGGGATGGGTCTATGTTAGTTCTCAATTGTAGATACCTATTAATATAATTCAATCAAAAAATTGTGATTTCGATATTTCTCTCCATTTGATTCAGAGTACAAAAATATAAATATAATTAATTATATGGTATTATTTCTTCCAATATTGTTGAACGATTTGCACGTGACGAATTTGAAGAAATTTTTAAATTAATTGCTGGTGAAGTAGGATAAACGGGAAAGGAAAGCAATAGTTCTATAGTTCTTTGTCTATTTTAAATTTGGATTTAAACTCTTTGAATTGAAAAAAGTTTGATAGACATGTACTGTACTAAAAACTCTTGACATTTACCCACAATGAATTTTAAGTGACATTGTTTTAGACGTGAAAAATGTTACCGACTGCCCAAAAATGTGTTGTTTACTTAATAATACAAATGTTTCTTGAAAGTCAAGTATATACGTATAATATATGAACTTGCTTTTTAAAAATCGGAATCAAATTCGAGGTAAGATTATGGAATCGAGATCGAAAGTAAAGAAATTAGAATCTTCTCTTCACTAACTGAGAGATGATGTCTGTTATCAAATAATCGAAACTCTACGTATTTGAAGGGTTCGATAGTTTGCAACAAATCTATAGAGTGGTGTTCAGAATAAGCGTATTGAGATTCGCCATGCATCCTGCCACGCGAGTATGTCAATTGATCAAAGGAGAATCAAAGGAGAAATCAGGTTTCTTGATAAATGTCTCTTCGTAGAAACCATGACAAGCTCTTGCCGCCGCCAACCCTGCTGTCACAACCAATCCAACACACAAGCAAAACTTTTTCGCTAGGTGTTGAAGCATGCAGCTTTTCACGCGCGTCCTAACATTCAATTTATAAAAATTAAACAATCTTTAAAAATTCGTACGCGCGAAGGGTCTCACCCTGAAGAAGGCAGGGCTTAGGGAGATTAAGAACGCATTCATTTGTTTTTCTTAGAAGGCGGATGAGCGCCTGCGTCTCACTCCCTCTACCCTGATAGAAAATTGATGCATGACGAAGGAGATGTAAAAGACACCTACACGGCATGAAATGAATTTCACTTTTTCTGTCTTCGTAAGTGCAGTATTGTCTTATTTCAGATCGCAACTGAAAGGTATGAAAGTTCATAACATACTGGTAACAGGGTGTAAACATTATGTTGATATGCTCAAATTGAAGTGAGCAAAAAAACAACAAAAAAAACAGTAAAATCTAGTGAAATTTTTATCACTAAACCCCAGTGATATATTTTTTGCTATGTTACCTTGTAGAGTCATGCTCTGGACAAGCAATTTCCAGAAGGGGATGATAGTTAAGTAGTAGAACTATAGGTATTTCTGGGATGGAAAAGCAGCCAAAAATGGGGTTTTTGAGTCACTCGTGCACCCCCTAGATATTATTTCAAAACTGTTTTAGGTACCCAGACATGTTTTCTCACCAGAAACTTTAAATGTAGAGGGTAACGGGTGAAGCAAAAGTTGTTCAAACCACCCTTTTATATAAATTCATAGTGGTTTAATTAATAGGAATTGATTTGGTTTCGTTTGCAATGAAGTTACAACGTATATAATTCCACTTATGGGTGTGGTTTTCATGGGTAGAGTCATTGGGCAGGTTTAGGTTAGAGTAATCTCTACATTCTTATAGAGTTGTTGCGAACGCCATATGTCGGTAGTTTAGTGACACACGAGTTGCGATATAAATATTTATTGGATAATAAATTTATTCTTACGAAATTGTAGTGCCTTAAAACGCCCATCCTGCGCCGTCGCAAACTCCGAACTTCTTATGGTTTAGGCATATCACGGGAACATTTGGTGGCTCATCAGATGAGAGGGGAGGTGTCAAGTTTGGGCGAGAACGGGAGATTGGAGGATTTGATCGTGAACGTGGAACGGTCTGGGAGAGTGAACTCCGGACGTTTGCACTGAACACATTGAACCGAGTTTTTTACCGAGCGGCCGCCAGCACAGCCAATGGTGAGAGGCTGTCGCTGACAGCTTAAGTCCATCCGCAGACGAGAAATTTGGCTTTCGTCAGGTCTGGCGTTCAAAATTCGTCCCCTCTCAAATTACTGTCGAGGAAAAAAGTCTTGATACTTGAGTTTGAGCATTAATAAAACGTTAACCCGTTGCTCCGCACAAAAATAAGCTACATCAAAATTTGCGTATTTCATTTTGCGTTTATCAGCGTGAATTAAATTTATTTACTGCTTCCTATTCAAATTTTCTTGCAGGTTAAGCAAAAATTCAAGTTTTTTTACTCTTTCAATTGGAGCTCTCAATTTGAAAATTAATTGCTATTTACTGCTTAAAAACTACCGGTCCCATCACAACTAAATTTTTATGTTTTAAAGACACTTATTGTTTAAAGGTTTACCGAGTTTGAAACTGGTTTTATGTAAAAAATTTAAAAAATTGTCAAATTAGCACATCAACGTTTTCTCTGGGTGGTCGTGAAACAACGAAATTGTCTTGTTATGAAGCTGATGGTAATGTGGGACTAAGTTTAAGCAATATTTTACCTAAGTGCTGTCAAATATTTTATACAAATGAAAGTGTACTTTGATTTCAGATAAGAATGTCGTAAAAACGAAACGTGTCGTTGAAGTGATACGGTAAGATTTTTACTATATGCTTTTTGTGATGCTTTTATTTACGAATTTAAGGTAGAAGATAAAAATTGAACTATTTAAAATTTGGAGGTAAAATAATTTTGATGTCCTTTGATTTTTAAATGAATTAGAATTTTTTCTTGGATGTCCAGAGTAGAATCAGAATAGAGAGATTGGTAAGATTTAGTGTCATTAAGTTGGCGGTGAACTTCATGGACATAGTAAGATGAATTCATATTGACAACAGTGAAGCTTTTGTCTGCTTTGATAGTAGTGACATTGTAATATTAACGAAGTTTTCTGATAAATGAAAATTATTTGGAAGTTGGATTTGGACTAACTAAGAATAAGTGCAATAATTATGTTTTTGAAATTCGTTCTCTTGATTTCTTGTCTTAGTTATTAATTATACACTAACATAATATTGCATTAGTTACTATCGAATCAATTAATCTGCAGTTGTTGGCCTAAATAATTATTTTTCTCATTTTAGATGTAAGTTTTTTTGTTTACATAATATTTCATTTGCAACTTTCGTAGTAATAAATTTGTTATTATACTAATATTCAGTGTTAATTGTCAATTTTCGTGGTGTCTCATCAGTTTTTTTTAGTTAAGTTGCTGACCAATTCCTCAACGCTTTCAAAGCTCACTTCCAGAAGGAGTCCAGACATGCATCAGCGCAATGGAGGTCAATAAGAATACGAACGGCAGCGGTGGTTGCACTACAGTTAGGAATTCCCGCCATCCTTCCAACCGACGTAACCGGTTCGACCAAATACACATACACAACCCTAACTCTCCACTCAAAATAAGTTTTGTGTATTAGACGACATGTCCATGTTTCCTCGCTTACCTAATCACCCCACTCGTTTCATCCCCTCCCATCCAGTACCTAAATCTGTTAACCCTCGCAAACCATGCACTGGTCAGCGCAGCCGCCCAAAAACACGTAAAGTACTGCTGTCACGAGATGCCCAATGCTTCCATTCCGAAATCACACGTGCTCATATAAGCCGATTCGCACGTTTGCTGCATATTCTGCATTTTGCATGAATTGCTCCCCAACCAGTTATCATTTTCCGGTTTCTTCAAGGTCGTTTGGCTTAAGTTATTAGAGAACTGAACACTTACACAGAAACACTCACCAAGCGGGACACAGTCATCATCAAAGGTGGGAAGAATGACCTACTTGAGATGTCATTTTAACCATTTGGAACATGTACAAAAATTAAAAACGGCCTCGCAGCTCACAAACATAGCGCTCGCTAGTCTGCCTCCAATGTTCCACAAATATACCACGAAATTAACCTGGCAAACATCTCCCTGAAAATCACCTGGCAGACACAAGCACATTTGTTATTTACAATCACACTTGACTGCCAAGGACTTTACCCAGCAGGGTTTACTCCTATTAGCGTCAGGGAAACACCACTTCGGTTCTCTCCTAGTTTCACATCTAATCACATATCATTCTCCTGCCCCTTCATCCATTCCCACACCTTCACTTCCACCTCCCTCTGCTCCTACGTCATCATAAAATCCTTCGGGTCCCATCTCTTCTCCTACTTCCACATTATTTCTTCTCCTTCCCCTGATCTTTCACCCCCTTCTATTTCATCTCCCTCGCCCAAATCTTATTCATCTATTCCTACATCCACATATCCTTCCGCCCTCATACACAGTTACAACTTGCGCTCGAATGTTCGATGTTGTACTTGATTTGGGACTAGAAGCTTCACCAAATTCGTGTTCCCCTCAATAATCCAACTTATATTCCTTTTCCCGAGAATCACAAACTCTTTGAGAAAATAATTATATTTCATCATAATGAAAATCTCTTTGAAACAAATTCACAGACAAAAGTTCTTGTACACAAAAATCCATTCGATTTGCTATACCTCAGAGAACACTACCCATAGATGTACGTGTATCTACGTTCGAAATTGCATTTTATCTTCTTCACTGCCAGGCTACGAAAACTTGATAGTGTATTCGAACTTTCCGCCGTTAATTCGACCGACATAGGTATTTTTGTTTTGTTTATTAAGAGACCTACTCAATACGATCTTGATATTTTTTTTCGGAATTTCCAAATAATTTTAAAACATTACACGCAAATCCCCCAAATCTATCGTTATACGGCGACTTCAACCTTGAATTCCTGTGAGCATCCGATTCCGCAAATACACCTATAAATCGATTCATTAATCTTATCGACTCCTCTTACCTATAACTACGATATATGACCCTACTTGTCTCTTCGGTTCATCTCAAACATTGCTAGATCAGATTATTGTCAACAATGACTATTAAAGATAAATTAAAGCCACTTTAAGTCCTCTACAAGTTTTCCAGGCAGTTTAACGACACAAATGTATTCATATTTACAATTTATTTCCGTCAAGAAACTTGGAAAGATGTTTCCAATTGCCAAAACACCAACGATATGTTTTTTTTTCAACATTAAAACTCTAGCTTTCCCTTAAAATGCAAGTTATTTAACACGAAATACAATACAAGGACACTATAGGGATAGGAATATTTTCCAAAACCCAACGCCGTTTATATTATCTTTCAAAACTAACCAGCAAATTACGGGACATCGCATTCTTATTTCTAAGAAGTTGGTAAAATGTCGAGTTCCATATCTCAAAACCAATGTTCTCCAAATACCTTCACCCAAGTGCCACATTCTACGTTCACTTCCAAAAGTAATACTAGTGAAATCATGAGAGTCATCAATTTATTAAAGAACAAATTTTCAACTGGCATAGATGATATTCCCGAAATTTTGTTAAATTTTCATCCCACGTTATATTAAACACAATGTTGGAATGTACCGACCAGTTGCTCTACTATCCACTTTCTCAAAAATCGTAGAAAAATTGTTCTATAAGCGTCTTCTAGATTTTTATCAAAAAATAAATTCTCTCAGATGATCAACACGGATTTAGGAAATCTTTTCCAGTACCTGCGTCATATTTTGTTTCTTAAACGATGTTACCACATCTCTTGACCATGGAGAAAATCCTCTGGGTATTTTATCCAAAGCATTCGACGTTTTCTGTCCCGAAATTCTCATTTCCAATTTGCATTCTTTTGGTGTTCGTGGACTTGCATTTCCAAGACTCTTTTCATATTTAAAAGATAGGTATAAAAATATCATACCGTAAATTTACGTCTTCTGATTGGAGCCGTCACCTGAAAGGTTTTGATGCTGAAGTGTCTGGGCAGTGAGGAGGATGATGTTTGAAACTGGTTTAAAAGCATGCCGACCAAGGAACAAAAATCACACGAGCAATGAAAACCAGGAGACTGTGGTCGGCCGAACAACTTAAAAAATGGAAAAGTGAGGACTGGGCAAATGTATATACAATTATATGACAAATTAATGAGGAATGTGCTGCAAAATTAAGAGTTTGTGCTCCAAATTATGACGCTTTATTGTTATTCAAAAATATACATTTGAATGTTGGGGATGTTGTGGTCTTATGTGTTACTATTTACATCTTTTTTTCGTTTGGAATACTGTACACATCCTTCAGGTATGCTTCAGTGACGAATCTGTAATCACCGTGATGGCTGAAAGAAGACGGTATGTTCGTAGGAGACCAGGAGAATGAGTGCAACAATTTGTGAAATAACTACCATCTATTATGGTATGGAGTGCGAAAGGTCCGGGCAGTTTGTACATTGTCAAAGAGACATTTAGATAAAATCAGTATAAAGAAATCCTTTAAAAGGAACTTTTTCCTCAAATATGTGAGTGGTTCCCAAATGAAGATACCATTTTTATGGATGATGGGGCACCTTCCCACTAAAGTGTTATCCTGACCCGGGAGTAGCCCTTGCGTGGATCCAATCGAAAATTTATGACCTATTGTCAAGCGAAGGATAATGAAATCTATAAGAACCACCAAACAATGTCTTACGGACAAACTAGAAGAAATTTGTTGCCGCGACGCTGAAATTAAAAAGTCGTGTGAAAAGTTGGAATGTCAAACAGGATAAAGTTGTTGATTAAATGAAAACAAATGCATGCACACTAAGTATAGAATGTATGAATGTAACATGTTCGTGGGTGTAAACTTCTTATAAAGGTACGTTTTTATCAAAAATGTATTTTGTCTCATAATTTTAACACGTCTGTAATTACCTCCCAAAAAACATACAAGATATTATTAAATTGAATGTCTTCAGAGCCGCGGTTAAAAGCTACCTACTGCACCAGTGCTTCTACAATGTAAAATAATTTATTGATTTTAATGAAAGTTAAATTTGTTTTCTACTTTATCACACCATTGCTGTAGTGCTGTGTTGCCAAAATAACTGGTAAACTTTTCAATACTATTTTCCTGTGTGCTTTTATTGTGTCCCACTATTCATATAAGTTTAGTTGTATCTGAACTCAACCTTGGCACGATTGAGCACATTAATTTTGCATCCCCATCCTGGTCCGGGATATCCTGCAGGTAGAGACGGACTTCATATACAGGTTCTCTAGGTTTTCGCCCTGGGGCCGAGGTCTATAGAAATAATCTCGAATTTAGAGTTATTTTAATAGTTACGATGTATAAAAAATATTTTCTGAATAATTTATAGTTTATAATGATACGAACTTGTGAATTTTTTTTTGATTTGATTAATATAATTATGTTTGATATTCAGATAGTATTATAACACTAAGCAAACTATTTTTTCTCTTATCATAGGAGTGTGCTGAAATGTTAAATCCACCTCTGTCCTAAGACACTTGATCGGAATTGATGGGATGGTACCTTCCTTGCTTTTATGGTCGCGCGCGAAAAGCGTTTTGGAGAAGAATAATTCGTCATAAAAATATTATACGATATTCTGCGAGAAAGATGGTAAATACGTTTATTTTGTTGTTAAGATATACAATTGTGAATTATGAATGGAGGGACAAACAATTGGTATTACATTATCGTAATAAAAACCTAAACTTATTTAATTAGTTTTAAATAAAATATTTTATTTTAAATAAAATAAAATAATGATATGTTTTAAATAAAAGCTAGTTTTTAAAAATGTTTTTTATTTATTGTTTTATTCCTTCGGAGAATTAAGTAATTTGTGGTTCAACATCTGATCATTTGCTATTTTTTCTTCATTTCATTTTGTCTCATGGGTAAAAAGGGTGAGGCACCGTAAACCTATTTATTTCATTACTGAGTCATGCATTTTTCTCTTAATTTCATGTGATCATTACATATTTTTTCTCTAATTTTATTCCAGGATATATTTCGTGCAAAACTTTTATGTTGTTTCTCTCAATATTTAATAAATAACCCGTCTCGTTTTTATTTTCTAACTAAAACATCATGCTTCGTTGTTGTCTCTTATATAATGCAACCAACATATGACACACTACCCTAATTTAGCATTTCGTCTGTTGTTTCCATGTCTCATATTCGTACCGGTATCGTAATATTATCGACCTACATATTTATGATCAATTTCATTCATCTATGTTAACATTGATAAGTATGTTCTGAAAAATAGTGTAGTGGTCCTCCTTCATATAGAACAGAAAGAATGTTTTTGGTTTGTGAACTATGTTATTTCAGAAATACGTCTTAGCGAAGTGAGGAAAATCAATACTTCTCCTCACGAGTCATGTGACTGGCGGTAGGTGACTTGATGTGATGTGACGGGACGTGACATGACGGCAGTAACAGCACTGGAAGAGTACTCCTTAATTAATTTAGAGATATTCGTGTTCATCGCTTTTCGCGTTCAAAACTGGGGTTCAATGGAATTAGAGGCTTGCTGTTACTGTTCAGGGCGATACTTCTTACTGTATACTATTCAATCATGATAACTTTTCTTTCGTATCATAAATATTTCATATCTTTCATTAATGATAGTAATTATTACACTGTGAATCCATGTTTGGATATTTTATTTGTATTTTTCGTTAAATTCTTTATTGTCCTTGCTTTTTAAAAACAATTGACCACTTCTTCGTAAATCTCATGTTCAAATCCATTTATTACATATCCATTTAATTTAAATTTATTGACTCGTATTGTTTTATTTATACCATTTTATTTATCTCTATTTTCTGTCATAAATTTTCTTCTAAAATAGCTTTGTCTTTTATCATTATTAAATACTTTATGCTAATTCATATAATGGTGAGGTTTCGTTTTCATTATAAAGGGATATACTTTCTCTAAAAGTTCATTTATTGCAAAATGATCAATGCAAAAATTATTCAGAATATTCATTCTTTATTCTTTTCTCACGTACTTTCGTAATACATTGTTTTCTATAATAACATTTAAATATTCTTGACACTGTTTATTTCATTCCTATCCGTATTAACGTTTCTATTACCCAACAAGATTTTAGCTGTGTTTCTTATTTCTTTCAAAACATCCATTATTTAGTTTGGAAATTGCATGATATTGGAAAATTGAACGGTGGTTTTAGCTGTGTTTCTTATTTCTTTCAAAACATCCATTATTTAGTTTGGAAATTGCATGATATTGGAAAATTGAACGGTGGTTTACAAATGGCAATAATTGTTTTGTTTCATTCTGTGTTTAATTGGAAATCACCAAAGATTGATTCAAAATGCTGAGTTTATGATAAAAAATCTCAGCATTATTAGAGATTTTAACGTGTTTTTAATTGTGTGAGCAAAACTGTTTCAATTTTATTTAATAGACCTTGTAGCGAAATGTGTCCTTCCTACATTTCCTACAATGTCCTTCCTACATTACCCCTGTCAAATGCTCTTGCCCACATCAGCCTGCCCGCGCGCAATTAGTCGCTGATGCCACAGGAACAACAAATTCCTGCAAATACAATTCACCACAGCATCATATGTGCCATTAAATCGGAAGAATACATCACGAATATTATATTCACTCGATAAGAATATCCACTGTTTACCTTCAACGGCACGGCCCAGTTGTAAACACAATCCAAGGCATAACATTCCAAGACCAACAATGTCTTGCAATGTCCGAATGCAAAGCCAACACATTCCAAGGCCCAGACAAAGAACAGAACTCGATATAAGTTCCATGCTATAAGGTTCTATGCGAGCACGCCACGCTAGCACCTGCGCCTTGTGACGCCTTGTGACGACACTTGCCCGTCAACCCGCACTAATTACAACTGATATGAACGCAGTCAACTATCTCAATGTTTAAGGAACTAGCTTAACAACGGATAACAGTCTTCTTCACAACCACTTCGCTACAACTGCGCTACGACTTCTTGCGATCACATCTACTCGAGAGATCACAGCTATTACTGAAGTCCAGCCATTACAAGCACTTCGCTACTACTTCCAAGTTCTCAGCTCTCGCTACCGGACGTCTCGCGTGCAGTCACAAATCTCACAGAATTGTACTCAATCTAAATTCTGAGATTTTAACTAGCTAACCACGTACGTCCACGAACTGGAATACACATACTACATTTGGCGACAAGCCGAATTATATTTCTCCTACGTGAAGAACCAGCAACGAGGATCTTCATCCTCGGAGCGGCTCAACCTGGAATCCACCGACCACGACGTCAAGTTCTCCACGCCCGTCACCGATCCCGGATATTCGACGCCGAGCGCTCCACGCCCAGTTCTTCAGGACCAACACTACGTCTCCAGACGTGAGACTCTCAATCAGGTTTACATAAGAAAATAAAGCCTTATTAAAACGACCTGCTTACAAACAATTATTTATGAGGTTACAAGGTGGAAGATCTTGTCTTTGGAGTCAGCAAGACCATCTTCCACCTACACAAATAAACCTACAGACCTTATATTTACATGTTTAATATTAAGGTTTTCTATATTTTACTTCATATTCTTTTCAACTCACCTAGAAGAATGATTGATTTCGCTCTATTTCATCCAGTTCTATTTCTTCTATATCTCTCTTTATTAAAAATAATTATTTTCCCAGAAATTATTACTTAATGTTTTCTAAATCACATTCATTCTTAATTATAATGAGGTTAGTTTTCTTTTTCTCTTAACAATTTTTACCTGGCTTATACATATACATTTAAAATTATTCTCTTTATCTTTACTCTCTACTTTTCAAAACAGTTTTTTTCATAAAGGGTGTAACTGTTCATAAAAATAGAATATTTAATTCCTTTAGAAATGTTAAGAATTTTATTTCTAGTTATTTGGTTGTTAAACTCAAAAAAATATTTTAAATTCATTTTTCTTTATTTTAACTTACTTACGTCTTTCAAATTTATTAATTTGGTTCCTGCATGATCAATGATTGTACAAATACATTCTATGTTAATTCCATGTTTATACATACAGATGTTTTGCTCCAGCTCATTTACCCTCTTAGATTTCTACGCTTTCCTTAATTTACAATTACTCTAAGTTAAAATCCCTGTATTTCGTTTCTCCTCACATTTGTCAATTTGAAATGTTATAGTTTGCTTATTCTCTTTCATCTCATCAGAAATTATCTCAAATCCTTTTTTTTTTTTCATTTTCTAAATTATTCTCATTCTACATTATCAGTCTCTGTTGACTCTGCAACATTGGATTCGTATGTTTGTGCGGTTGCATCTTGATTTCTGCACTCCTGACACAGTCAGACCGTTTCCTTTCTTATTTCCATACCTTCAAAAGATATTTCTCCACTACCTTGGCAAATACGAGTACATTGCTTTTCGCTTACAAAACTGCTGGGTTCAATGGAATTAGCGGCTTGTTGTCAAGAGTAGGGTGATATTTATTTTATTTAGAAATTTGCTGTATACTGATTTTTTTTCTTTCATAATAAAACACATCTTCCACTTTCAAATCACATATCAGGCACTGAGTCGTTTGAAACAATTTAAATTTACAGAAACGAAGTATTATGAGGAAAAGCATCTCTAATACGTAGCCACCATTCAGAAACACAATGGGCGTCGATGGTCTTAGTTGTCGCAACACAACTAAACCTAACTAACAACAAAAACGCAATAACAAAAAAAAACATTTAATATATTTTACTTAAGTGCTGTATAATCCCAAAACTTCTCTATACTCCACATACAAAACAGCAATTCATTATTAAAAAGTTCCCTCTAAAAAAGTTATCATCGAAACATATGCACTCATAAACAGAAATATATCGATTCAAAAACTATTAATTTAAAAAGCACTATTAACGCGTAAATATGTCTTAATTTTGTTGTGCAAACACAGTCATTCAAAAATAATTACTCTTAACAATTAACCGTTACATAGATACACAAACCAATTAATATCCCTGCAATTCATTTATTTTCAAGATTACCTTGACGAAAATTTGTTTGTTAGATAACTATTAATTTCTACTTACTAATCTTAATTTCAAAAGACCAGACACTTGAAAGTTCAAAACAAAAACAGTTTGAAACCTATTCAGTCACCTAGGTTTTAACATGCAATCTATTACACACACATTTCTCAAAATACAAAACTCATTATTTCCAGGATTTCTTTAGACAATCCATTCAAAACTATCCACGAAACCTCTCACTTCAAGAAAGGTGCTATTTATGTTCGTATACTAACCTTACTTTCTAAAAGTATAGACATAAGTTATCGTAGAGATAGTTTACAATTTCAAGCCGCAAAGGTTATGCTCATTGTTTATTCATTTTAACTCAGCAGTTTTATTTTCAGTAAAAATAAATAACATCTGTACTTATTTACAGAACAACTTCTTCACCCAGAATAAGTATGCGATGCAAAACACTCTTGTGGTTAAAAGTAGGTTTGCGTATTTGTTCAGCAAAAAAAAATTTCAAGTGTCAAGTCCATAAAGCTATTCTTAAGTTCTAAATCTGCTTTTTATCTCTTGCAGAGGAGAGCTTCATCGTTACCAAGACACACGAAGTTATTACATTAATACACACACACGAAAGTACAGGTATAAACAAAATCTTTTTAATCAACATCATCAGAGCAAGCCTAGACTCATTCTGATCAACATTCACCAGTTATACCACCTATCGACATGTAGACAGAACTCGATAGTGGTCGAAGAATCATCTAGCGTTGCTACGAGACAATCCGACTTCTTGATATCTTGAGCAAAGCGAAAGTAAAGTTATCGCATTTGTGCAGAAAAAGAAGTTAAATAACAATTGTCTAGCAATGAAAAATGAGCTGAAACGAAGCAATAAAATGTTTCCTGCAATTATATCTTAATAAATATATTTCAGCATCATTTGATACTGATAAATATTTACTCAAATCAATCGCAGGAAAATTTGCTACAACTTGAAGTAACATGAAAACAATATCTGCTTCAATCATTTCCATGTCTCAAGTCCTGACCTTTGGGAAGGAAATTCACGCCTGCGTCTCCCTTAGTGGCAGTCCCAAGCGGCTGGTTGGGAGCAGGTGTCTTCGACGACGTCTCGCCATTCCGTTCTGGTGAATCTTTCCTTCGCTAGGTCTAACATTTGGGAAACGTAATTTTCTGCAGAGAGATTATCCTCTTGTTTCGTCTAGGGACTGAAAAATGAAACAATCCTCTAACATTTACTATGCAATTAAAATGAAAAAATATGAAGTTAAATATTTGAAACCAAGTTTCTGCGAAATAAATTTCAACGATCTGCAGTCAATACAAAGATTTAAGACGAGTTAGAGGACGATATTGCTAACCAATATTACTTTTCCTGTTAGTTAACATTCCTCAGGGCTTCCGAGGAATCTTTAATGTTCTTTCACTCATATAACTATTCATGGGTGAAAACTGTTATTACATTCGTATGCACAATAGGGATACTCATGCATACTGCGATGTAGAATGGGAATCTATTCAAATAAGACGAATTTAATGGCCAGTCTCTGACACTGAAATACGAAAATAAATCGACGAATTGATCTAAAATGAAGTATTTTTATTGTTCATTTTTTCCATTTATTTTGTGTCACTTTTGAATCATTACATTTCTACAAGCATATTACTTCAAATTACAGATTATATATGTTCATAGTAGTTCCAATTTACGACACATTCATTACAGGGTTCTCAAAAATCTAATTTCTTGATTTCTAAGATCTCTTTTCCGTGAGATATTTGTATTGCTGAGGGAGGTAACTGTGAGATAAGACCATGCCAATCACGCAGACAGATCTACAATATTATACGCGATGTGTTTTTCTTCTAAATTAATAATGTTATGTTTAATGTAAATGGAAAACGGCACCGGGAATCGAAACCGAGACTTTCAATTTTTATACGCTCGTGAGCTACCACCACGCTATCCCGTTCGCGGTCCGTCATTGTCATTCAACTCACGGTTGCTCCACGGATATCAGAGATCTCATTGAAGAAACTATCCTCGTCCTTTTTTTCCTGTGACAAACCGACAAATTGTATGCTGCAGTTGTCGGACAGGATACGTTTCCCGATACAGCCATTTGGCCTGCCACCCGTGGCCAATTAGCTTTCCGTATGCAAACAACATATCGGAGAGCTCCCGATTCGAATATCTAATCAACGATCATTGGCGTTAACAGCGTCAAACACCATGGTCAACAGCGCTGCACCACATCCACTCCACAATGAATCAGCAAGAGATTTGAAGAGGTTACCGTCATGTTCTCGATAAGACCAGTACAGTACTAGAAGAAGGAAGGTTGCGCTACAATCATTGGAAACAGCATCACCCTCTAGGCATTTCCGGATATATGTATATATCATATAGTGTATTGTTGGCCGCATTGACATGGAATACTGAATATGCATTCCTTGAGTGTTTAGTTTTCATCCGTTGGCTTCTTGCATACATCCGCCTGCCCAGTAAACCAATAAGTCAATCTTCAATCGACATACATCCCCTATCGATGCCAATAATAAAGGGTACTAATACCATAGCAGCACAACACAAGATAATAAACATATCACCTACACCGCTGGGTCGCAATGGTCTAATGGTAACGTCAAGGACCAAGAACCAAGGTATCCTGGATCGAATACCGGTGCTGCCGAACGCCTGTAGACGGACGTCCGAAACGTTGCAAAACGAAAATATACCTGTTGTTAAGGTATAAACAGGTAAAGACGATGGATAATGTCCAAAAAGATTGTAATAGAAATGATATCGTCAAGAATTTCATACAGGGAACTGTTCAGTATTTTTCGAAGGGCTCTAATGGCTTAGATGTTGGCAAGCACTAAAGCCCCAATTTAAAGAAAAAGTATTCTTTGATAAATCACAATTATGTCAGATCTGTTTGCTTACACATTGACCATTCACTGTACATACTAGATAACATGTAAATATTTGCACACACCACTCAATGAGAATTCCGACAGACATTTTTGTCTGAAGACACTCATTCTTCATGAGAAACGGGCACATCGACACCACGTTTCAGACAGAAAATGAAACTAGCAAAACAAAATTGAATGTAACTAATATCGTGTACGATAAGATGGATGTTTAATAGATTTAGACAATTCAGGGAAACTTACGTAGTTTTCAGTAACCGATCAATAGATCTTGTTCCTTTCACCTCGCTTATCCATCGGGTATGGTGACTCCCGGTAACAAACTGTTCGACGCAGCGATTTTTGCGAGAATTGATTTTGAAGCGCTTAAGAAAGATGAGAATGTGGGGGAAGTGGCACGGTTTGTTTACAAAACACCAAATACTGCGACACAAAATATTACAACGCGAGATTGTTTACTGTCGAGGAGCGGACTGAAAATGGAAGAAACTAGAAGGAAACATTAATTGAAAAATAGTAAAAAAGGATGTTGTCATTAATATTTTTCATCCAAATTGAACATCTCGTGTAACGTCACCATAACAAAAAAAATTCGTGAGCTTTACCTATTTGTTTTTTTCTGTTCTTTTTTCTGTTTTGAGTGTTATTTTTACTTTCCAGTTGCATACAGTGTGTAAGGAAAGTATTGTACTCGGCCGAAAAAAATTGAGATTTCTTCAGATCTTGGGCTCCAGGAATTGGCTCCAGGAGAGTCCATTTTCAAATTTTGGCGATGTTGTCCAATGTCATATGTGTGTACATAAGTTAAGAATTTTGTTCCCCCAATAACTCATGAACAAATTGATACATCGAAACCAAATTTGTTATTTGGCTTTAAATGCATTGGGAGTTGACGCCTATTTCTGGACAGCTTATATCGACTTCATTAACAAACCACGCTCCACTTCCGGTTTCTTAAAATTCAAAATTTTGAAAATAGGCATAGATTAATTTTTATTGATCAGTTAACTCTGGGGACAGATTGTTAAACCATATTCCTGTACGTCACACCGTTTTCGAGAGACAGTTGTGCAAAACTGAGTTATCGTGGAGGCGCTGTTTGTATTTCAGTCTATAAGACTATCGCTTTGTTAGTTCAAGGTGGAATATTCATGCAATCTATATTTGTGTTCAGGAGTATAATATGTAATTTGATGACAAATATTTTGAAACCGATTGATCTTCTAAATATGTAATCTTCTTTAATAATTTAAAAACATATTTCTCTTTCGAAGTGTTTTTTCTGTTTTCTTAAAATTTTAGTGTAATGTGAGGAATTAAGTGTCATGAATTTTTTGTTATGAATTATAATTGGAAAGTTGAGTGGGGTACATTCCATATTTTCTATACTTTTTTCAAGATTATTCATGGTAACTTTGTTTCGAAGAATGACGTAATAATAATTAATGTTGATAATTTAATTATTGTTGGTAATAGTAATTAATGTTGGTAATAATAATTAGTGAGGTAATTCAAAAAAGAAAAATACTCATCCTTAAGTTTGTCCAGTTATTAAAAAATAAATTTATTAGCAACCTAAATGGCGTCCATATCTGATGTTCACTCGTCAGGGACTATGCTTTTCGGCTTACCCATCACTCGATTAAAGTTATCTCTCCGGTGGCGGAGCTATCCAATGGATAGAGAGCGGTGAAAGACTATCTATCATTACCGGACGGACATGTAATCCTCCCGTTAAGAACACTGATGAAAAATGCTATTACTATGACTGAGCTTACATTCGCAATGTTTTTAACTCACTTGATAATGGTACCAATGGCTACCAAAACGTTGTGAATTTTATAAGTGTTAAAATGTTTATATTGTTCTTATGTATTTTATTCTGTGGGTAGTAGATATTTCCACTAAGTATACTACAATATATTGTCTGCTTTAAGGGTCGATATTTATTAATTACATATCTTTTTTAATTAAATGAGTCAAGAAGCGTCTTTTCTGGTTGTAATTTTGAAATGTTATCTGTGATAACATTTCATATATTGTAAATTGCAGACACTTCTTTCATGTCCTAAAGTAAGATACACAGTTTGTGTGGTTTGCTCCGTCCGGTTACACAGTAGAGGAACGAAAAATCTAGGGTACATTTGCGTATTCATGTATATGATATTGCTTTATAATTCTTTTCTTTAAACACCATTTTGCTTCAATAACTTATGGTATCTCGGTCTCTTGGGAACAGATGTAAACTGATGTACTCAGCTCATTCAATTGCTGGAGGTTCTCGTGACGTAACAGAATGACAGGTTTTGGTTTCGCAAGAACCAATGTTTGATCTGTTTGTAGAAGATTTTTTAATATTTTTATTAATCAGTTTAAGAATGGCGCTAGTAATTGACATTAAAATTATGTGATATTTCCTTTTCACAATTATCCTTCTTTTCATCATTACATGATACATTTACTCGCTTTTATATTTCAATAAATATTTTAACAAAAAATTAGTTTTTTTTATTTTTTAGAATATTATTTCATGCAAACCTTTTTTATTTTATGTACTTTAAATGCACTATAGAAATACTATTCTCCTCAGGTTATTTATTTGAACAATGATACCAATTTTTCTGAAGAATAGGGAACCTTAGATGCATTGATGTTATGTGGGTTGCTGCATTCGTATTCAAGGGAAAGGGGAAATCTCTGTGTGGGGTTCTTGTCTGTGAAAACTAGATAGCGTTCTTCATATACGACCTGCTTTATATCATATATTTCATTGCTTTAAAAGAACTTTATAAAGCCAGACAATCTTTAATTTCAGTAGAATTTTTATTACAGATGCTATTACTAGTTATCGCTTAAAATGTTTTTATCTTACGTCTTAAAAGTCTCATGATACACACAGTACGTGTAATCTGTTGATGCTATATTGCATATGTGGTCAAGGTTGACATTCATATTTATTTCCTCGAGTGTTGGCAGTGAAATTCATTAATATTTCCTAAGACACTCGTCGAATTACTGTCGCCTCTCCTTGGTGTTCTAATACTATACCATACTATTTGTTTACTCTGAAACGTCACAGGTTTTTCTTTGTATATATTGATACAATGGATAGGATGGTTACTTGTTTACTTCCCTGCAGTAAATTCGAAAGAATTTTGCTCCAGAAAAAACTTAAAGTATTTTTTTATTGGCAGAATTGAAAAATTCCTTGAATGTAATAGTACTTTCCCAACTCAGTATTGCAAAAAAGTAGTACAAAAATTATCCTCATTGTGCCCACTATTAAGACTTCTCGTTGTGAATGCATTCCACTTCCTCATTAACAAGCTCCACATATTGTCGTTCCATATTTATGAGATGCAAATATCAGACGATAGCCTTCGAGTCGACCGACGTGAAACAATCACAGCTCAGCCGCAGTCACCAGTGTGGAGACTTCTGCCAATTCGCAACATATTCCGAATCGAACAGAAGACGGTCGCGATGTGATGAGCAGGGGTTTGGGGCGGGGGTCGCATCTCGGTGATTGGTCGGGTGGCGGCTTTGCGACCACGCCTCCGTTGGCGGTTGCTATTGGTGGGTGGAGTCGCGTAGATGCCGCCCCGTGGCCTCGACGCCGCCGCCGCCGCCACCGTCCCATCCGTATAAGCAAAGCGTCGCGCCCATCTCCGACGCCACTCCTGTTGGGCCGGCGACTGCCTCGGGTGCCCGACCGGACGGACATCGACGGCGCGGCACCGTTGCTACAGCTACCACGCGGTAGACGGTCGAACGGTACAAGCAACTCTCACACGCAGGATCGCGCTTCAGCGGTGAGTTCTACTTATTCAATATCATTGACAGTGATTAATCATTAATTAATACCTAATTAGATAAAAGAAGCACAGGATTTTAGAGACAATGTATTCATAACCCAATTACAATACTTTTCTCAAATTTCTGAGTAATATATAGTACTGGCAACATGCTGCATGTTACAGAGATTATTTAACATGTTCTCCTCGTGTATTATTGATAACTGCAAGTCCCGACGATATTAAGAGGTTGTGTCTGTGAGTTCAATGACGAGTAACAATATTCACATGAATTAATAAGTTTTCTCAGTTATGTATTAAATGATTTTTATTGACTTGCGATTCAATAAAAGGATTCGTGCTAATGAAAGTCTTCATGATGACGCTTTTCGTGTGAAATAACTAAGACAATATCTTGTGCGGTCTTATTCAGTAAGCATTATTGTACTTAAAATTGTTAATCTTTGAATCGTTACACTAATGGCTCGCTAAAAATCCCTCTTCTCGAAATTTAAACATTATATAATCTGTAGAGTTTCTTTTCTTTATTTGCTAAATTCCCGATTCTTTTGGACAACTACGAATTTTAAGTGCTACTTCCTCTATTTCTTGTAAATAAGTATGACTTTTCACAGGGTATGTGCAACTATTGTTGATATTCGGAAATAAAATTTATCGTCCAAAAGTCGTGGTAATTTCTTTCGAGAATTTCTCTCCACTAAATGTTATATCTTTATGGTGTTGTACTTCTCTTAGAGATCATTCAGTGAGAAACAGCTCCTACAACATAAAGCATTATGTAGAAGAAATAGACACAATTAAATTAATAGAATTGTTGGTATTCAAGCGATAGCTTTTTTTTAGAATAATGAAGGTGGTAATGAGTTCCTTCGTTTAATCTCCCTCACTTTCTTGTTAATATCTGCTCATTTTTGTTATTAAATTACAAGAACGTTTTAAATTTCTCACTTAGTACCTCTATAAACGACAAGTGAAGCTTTCTTGATTCCTCCCTTAGACAGGATATTGTTGCGCCCATAATTTTTGAAAACTTTCGTTTTACACCCGACCTTTTGCTGAATTGAATTGAACACATTAAACTGAATTGAATCGGTTAACTGAACAATTTTTTAAAATTAAACTAATAGCTAGAGTGAAAGTAGCTAGGTTACGTAGAAATATATATTTATCATGTTTTCCATTGCCTCGAACGATCTGATCGCTGTATGGGACTTTTATTGTTTTGTTTAGAATTTTTGTCTTAAAATGAATTCATTAATTAAAATTACTTATTTAATATGTAACGTGTTTCACAATCTGAAATTTCATAGAACTGAATAGAAATATGAACAAACAATGGTCAATAATCCCACAGATTTACACATATTAACTGACTTCAAATAACACATAAATTATGTTATCACTGCAAAAATGTGTTTTAATAAAGCCAATCAGTTTAAAGAAAGCGTCCGGTTGTGATGGTGTTTCCTGTAAATTTGGATAAATTAGGTTCTAAGGAGTAATGAAAGATGTCAAAATAGTTCATAATTTTTTCCAAGATATAACTATTTTCAATATTTAGATCATTTTTATCTGTTTTGTAATTCTGAAATTCTTCCATTCTGAAATGAAACGTGTAAACAAAAATATTGTAGTCGATGAATTTACATATAAATAGTAACCTCTTTATTTATGATTATTTATTCTAATTTGTTATCAGACTTTAACACACAATTTTGAAATCCTTCATTTCCTCTCTTTGCTGACATACATTCTTGACCACTCAAAAAAAGCAGTAGATAGAGAGGGGGGCATGATTGTTCACGGGGCACGTTTTTGAACGGACAACAAGTTTTGAAGTAGACTCTGGATTGTTTTATCTGATAGATAACGTTTGCAGCAGGAGGAGATTGTCTATTCATGTTATTACCTTTGTTTCGTTACGAGAAGAGGTAATTTTTATGGTTTTGCTGCTATATTTGTTGATTTTTCTGTATGTTTATGAATATTTCCTTGTTAGAAAATATATTAATACATTTTGTATGTATGTATTATATATCCGTTCATAACACTGAGATATTTTAAAGTTTTTCATTATTTTTTTGACATAAGAGAATCCAATAACTCTTACAGCAAAAAAGAGTGACAGAAAAGGTCTTCTTCGCAAAAAAAGAAATGAGGGAAAAATAGTGAAAGGTGAAGAAACACTACATACGTAATCTGCGTGACTGACGTACAAATATTAGGAGGAAAACAAAAAGGACAAATTTCTTTTAATTTCGTGGGGGGATTGATCCGCTAGTACGCCCCTGGGCATAAGTTATAAGCTACAATGATGACACTTCGCCATTCCATGTTGCTCTTATCTCCTGATAAGTGAATAAATATCGTCTATAAACAAGCATAGCATTTATTACGTAACTTACAATGTTTCAAACATTTCCCCAATCCAATATCACGGAATGTGAAAATAAAAACAAAATTAAACAAAAAAGCTGTCGCAAGCGTATTTTCTGCAATTGAAACGATTTTACTTTCAGTTACTCGTAGTAAAATTAGGTTCGGTGTACAATCTGACGGGAAGAATATTTTTAAACTGTATTTGCAAAACGTAAAAATAAAAGAAATTAAACCTTTCCCCGTTTCCCCTATGTATTTAAACTTCGAGTTTATGAGCATCACGTCTCTCACACAAAATAGGTAGACAGCTATCCCTGTGATAGTTGGTTTAGATATGAATTATTAATCACATCTGAATCAAAACAAAATCTGTTCATACTTTACTCGAAGATAAAATAATAAATGAGAGCGCATGATGCTGAAAGTTTTCAAATAAAAATAAAGAGTATTAAATAAGTTATCTTTGAAACTACAATAAATTCAACTCAAATAACAATATTGAATCCAAAACTTTTGTGCCCTATATTGAACCGAAAAAAAATAACTTTTGTTTGTTTGTGAAATTATCTTCTTTTAAATCAGTGCATAATTGCATATTTATTTTATTCGAGTCTATTTTTTTAAAAAATATGGTTTGATATGATTTTTAAAATAGCAAAACTTTAAATCTCGTCTGAGATTTCTTTACAGCGCAGTTGACAAAAATGACATAAAGAAAGAGTGATTTTTTTTAGAATATTCGAGAAAATGTTAATGAATTTTAATGTTTTTATAAATTTTACTTTAATAGAGTTCCATTGTCTAAGTAGACAGCAATATATAATATCTATTATATTTGAATGTGAAATCACTACATATTATCTCGCACGCTCTTTATCAGTATCGATGAGAACTAGGAGATCGTCTGTTGCTATCATCATCCCTGGTTTCACATGGATAGATTTCACTTTCCCTACGGCCGGAGACCGAATAACCATTTCCATTTTCATGGCTGAAATTGTCAATAACGGCGTTCCACTATCGACGAAGTTTCCCTCTTCAGTTTCAATGTTAACTACTGTTCCGTTCATAGGAGCACCTATTTCACCGCGGTTTGTTTTATTAACTTTCGGATGTACTGGCAACTTTGAAACCGCCTTTCTATCTTTAACAGTTACTGATCTTAGACGCCCTTTTACTTCAAAGAAAACTGTGCGCGTCCCGTCTTTCTTGATGTCCTGAGATTTAGCGAGGAGTTTGATGGCAAACGTTTGTCCTGAATTTAATGTGACATCAACTGTTTCTCCTAAATGGGTTCCTGCAAGAAACGTTCTCGTGTCTAACTTGCTTACGTCGCCATAGTTTTCCCTAAACACTAAATAATCATTCGTTACTTCTGGATACAATGCTCCACTTATTATTCTCTGATCCGTGATATCGGGAAACTTTTTCGACAGTTTTGTTTTTAATTCATCAAAGTCGAAAGAGGGAAATTCTGCTCCTGGCCTTCCTTCTATTCTTCTCAAATCTTTCAAAACATTGGAACGGAATGGTTCTGGAAAACCCCCGTATGGCTGGCCAATCATCCCTTGAAAGAACTCAATGACTGATTGAGGGAAACTCAGTGAGTCTGCCTTTTCGAGTACATCGTTCATGCTCAAGCGATTTGCCACCATGAATTGCGCCAAATCCCCTACAACTTTCGACGACGGAGTAACTTTTACAATATCCCCTAGTAAGAGGTTCGCCTCCTTATATGCTGTCTTCACTTCTACAAATTTCGTTCCCAAACCAAGGGAGAATGCTTGGAATTGCAAATTCGTGTATTGTCCTCCTGGAATCTCGTGATCAAATACTTCCGAGTTGCTAGACTTCATTGCCACTGCACTCTCGAAAGGTCCGTATAGAAGACGCGCTTGTTCCCAATAAGCCGAATATTCGCTGACGACTCTGAGATCGAGATGTGTGTCTCTATGAGTACCTTCCGTACCGGCTACGATCGCCCCCATACTGGGCTGTGACGTCATCCCCGACATGGAGTCACACGCCACGTCTACGATGTCTGCTCCGCTCCTCGCTGCTGCCAACATGGACGCCACACCGTTGCCAGCCGTGTCGTGAGTGTGCATGTGGATGGGCATATCAGGATGCTCTTCTCTGAGTGCCTTGACCAACACGTGAGCAGAATATGGTTTCAAGATTCCAGCCATATCCTTAATGGCTAGAATATGTGTTCCTAGTTTAACTAATTCGTGAGACAGATTTAAATAATAATCAAGGTTGTATTTCGTTCTAATGGGACTTGTAACGTCCCCCGTGTAACATATGGCAGCTTCCACAACTCCACCAGCAGCAAGCACCGCATTTATTCCAAGTTCAATATTCGGAATATAGTTTAGTGCATCGAAAATTCGAAATATATCCATCCCTGATTTCACAGCCTGGTCACAAAATTTATACACTACATTGTCTGGATAGTTTGTGTACCCGACAGCATTGCTTCCACGCAGCAACATCTGGAATGGAATGTTGGGCACCATCTTCCTCATGCTTTCCAGTCGATCCCATGGACATTCATAGAGAAATCGCATAGTCACGTCGAAAGTCGCTCCACCCCAATTCTCTAAAGCGAATAGCGACTGGAGGTTTCGTGCCACGAATGGACAGGCACGCAATAAGTCATAAGTTCTCACGCGCGTTGCCAAAAGAGATTGGTGCGCATCCCGAAACGTAGTGTCCATCATGAGTAATCCTCTGTGTTCCCTTACTGCTTTGGCAAATCCTTCAGGTCCTTCTTTCAAAAGGACATTCCGCCATCCACTGCATACTTTTCCACTCAGACGAACGGGACTATCTGAGTTCTTTTTTATTTCACTGGGGAAAAAAGGATTGTACGAAACAGGTTTCAAAGTTGTCATGACAGGAGTGAGAGGACCATTTACCAACTGCTCTGCCATGAACCTCACGATATTGTACACCGGAAAAACGTGACTCGCAAACACTAGGAGTTCTGGATGAGTCTCAATAAAACTTGTATTAATGTTACCGTTTTTAAAATCTTCGTTTTCAAGCACGTTCAAAATAAACCTGATATTTGTTTTGACACCACCAACTCGAAATTCGGATAGAGCTCTGCTAGCTTTATTTACTGCAGAATGAAAAGTACCCGCATGAGCTATTACTTTGCAAAGTAGAGAATCATATGCTCCAGTTACTTTTGCTCCTGCATAGTCCGCTGCAGCGTCTATGCGTATTCCTATCCCTTCCCCCTTTCGAAACTCCTCAATGTGTCCCGTACTGGGCATAAAGTCTTTCGTTGGATCTTCAGCGGTGATTCGACATTGAATAGCATACCCATTAAGTCTTATGTCCTTTTGAAGGAGACCTATATCTTCGAGACTATATCCTTGAGCAATCAAGAGTTGATTTGCTACAATATCAACTCCTGTAATTTCCTCTGATACAGTATGTTCCACTTGTAGACGTGGGTTCACCTCCATAAAGTAATAATCGTTATTATTACAGAGGAATTCCACAGTTCCAGCATTCTTATATTTTACATGTTTTCCTAAAGCCACAGCTTTTTCTAAAAGGGTATTTTGCAATTCATGGGAAATACTCAAAGACGGACCGAATTCCAACACTTTTTGGTGTCTCCTCTGAATAGAACAATCTCTGTCAAACAAATGTACGACATTTTCCATACCATCTCCCAAGAGCTGTACTTCGATATGCTTAGGATTCTCAACATATCTCTCAATGAACATAGCTCCATTCCCAAAGGCAGCCTCGGCTTCTGACTGCGCCACGCTGAACATTTCTTCTACTTTGTCTGCTTCGCGAACCACACGCATGCCTCTTCCTCCCCCTCCGAATGCGGCTTTGACTATGATGGGAAGACCGTATTCTTCCACGAAGGCTTGAGCATCTTTAACATCGTGCAGAGCATCCAGTGTACCTGGCACTACATTCATTCCTGCTTCTATGGCCGTCTTCCTCGCCAGTATCTTGTCTCCAAGGATTTCCAGTACTTCGGGGCTAGGACCAATGAAAGTAATATCGGCACTTATAACTGCCCTCGCAAATTCTGCATTTTCTGACAGGAATCCGTATCCTGGGTGAATCGCATCAACTTTCGCTTGTTTTGCGATCTTGATGATATCCTTGATATCTAAGTAGGCCCCCACAGGAGTTTTATTCTTTCCAACCAAATAAGCTTCGTCCGCTTTGAAGCGATGTAGAGCGCGTAGATCATCCTGCGAATAAATGCCGACAGTTTTTATGCCAAGCTCTACGCAAGCGCGATAGATTCGAATCGCGATCTCCCCGCGGTTTGCCACCATCACGGTTTTAATCGGCGACGGGGCTGCGGGCAGAGGGACTCCAATCGGTGGTCGATGAAAACCTTCACTGGATTCACTACTAGCAGGGGACCTGGATCCCAATTTGCGACGTACGATCGAGGCTATACGCCATATCAAAACAGTAAACTGTCTGAGTCTATGTTTTTGACACTTGTAAGTGGATATGACAAAACTCATTCTGCTACAGTATCTCTTTCACACTTCACTACTCGTTAAATCCGTTGGATAATTTCTATCTTCTAAGTTTTGAACCTCCACATTGATCCAACATTGGCACAAACGAAATTCAGACAAGATTCTTTGTCTTTTGTTATGAACTGCTTTTAACTTTCCTCAACTTGCTTCCCTGATATATCAATTCGAATACATAAATATGTACGTCACCGAATAATACAAACTCAAGGAACATTTTATACTCGCATACATCACAATACGATATTATAAAATAATCATATTATATAACATTTTACTGTTTATTTGCAATAAGTAGATTAAGTAAACATTCACAGGATGGCCTTGCATTATTGTTATTATGACTTCGAGTCTCTTGAATTTTTATTTATTCTTATTGTACAGATGTTATGAGTATTTTAACTTAGTAAAAAGGTAAGTTTTGTCATTTTCTAAATGGCTATTTATTTTAATGTGCTAATGAATATGACAAATTGTAAAACGTAAATATGGCTCAATTTAAGAAAATTTCGTAAATTAAAATGTACTTGAAACCGGTGGCGCAAAATCATTGCGTACATTCTCATGTTAATTTCTCAGTCTGCATTAATGCGTGAGAATAAAATATACTACATGAAGTGGAGTTATTTTTGTTCCTATACTTTGGTCGTTTTATACATTTCACTTCTCGAATTGTTTATTTAAAAACTCTTTAACTACCTGTAATTTGCAAATTTGGTCGTATGGCTTTTTGAGGAGAATAACTACAGCATAGATATACTATTTCAAATCACAAATTAATTATTTATTACGATATTATTAATGCAAGCCTAAGCAAGGAGGCAATCTACACTTATATAATTTGGTCATTAATTCAAGAAGAAATTTCTTACCAAATTCGAAATGTAAATTTCTGCCGTGTTAAAGAATATCGGATGTATGATCAATCGTGTACGAGAGAGAAGTAAAGAAAAATACTTAGTTTTCTTGTTGGACTCAGAAGTTATTTGAAAAACCTCTTTTTCGGAGTAAGGTACCACTAAAATGGATATTAACTTTAAAATCGTACTATGGAATTTTTTCACAGTTCTATAAATACGTTGCATATATGCTACATATGTAACAAAAGTAATAAACTAAACGTAATTTATTTTTCGGGATCAAAGTCACTAATGAATTTTTATTACTGTGTTTTCTTTGAGATTGTAAAGCAAAATAAACATTCAAAATATTATTTCAAAGCATTAAATGATTTCTCAGTCTAATAAATATCGTAAATATGTTACGTTAATGTAATTACGTTGTAAGCAGAAGTTGATGTATTTTCGAATCTACAGTGAATTTTCTCTTCTTCTTAATATTCTATCAGTATCATATCTTTCATTTCAGTTTACAAAAAGTATATTCTGCATCTGTTTGGTCCATTTACACTGTTTAACAATACGCAAGCTTCTCAAAACAATAAAAAATGTTTAAATGCAGAAGACAGAAATAATTTTACTGCATCTATTATCAAACTTTCGAGCGAAATGTCGTTAATGCAGGGTGTTATGCTTACTAACTACAATTTGCATTCATAAATGTTCAACAAATTTGTTTCAGCCATTTTTGAGGAATATTTAAAAGAGTACTTTGACCTTTATGTGAAGTATCCTTTGTCTTAAAGTAAAATATATTAGAGAATCGACAGCAAGTAATTTATACCGTAAATACGAAATTTAAATTAGATGTATTAATCTATTTCATCATAGAAATCTCTTAGATTGCGGTGAACCTCACCGCTAGGTAACAGATTAAACATGTTACGTCGAATGAAAATGGGAGACGAGACCGGGTTCGATCCCCGGTCTCGTCTCCCATTTTCATTCGACGTAACATGTTTAATCTGTTACCTAGCGGTGAGGTTCACCGCAATCTAAGAGATTTCTATGTTTGTGAACCAGAAATGGAAAATACTACCCAAATAAAGTACTTCCTAAGGGAGTCGCCTCAGATGAGGAGTTTAGTCTCAACGAGGCCACCTCAGAGGTCTTTGGGTTTCACAAGTTGAATGAGAATGGTAGACGGGCACGGGTAGCGAGGCGGGATGGCGCAGTCGGTAGGCGCATGAGCGCGCAAAGCTCAAGGTCCCGGGTTCGATCCCCGGTCTCGTCTCCCATTTTCATTCGACGTAACATGTTTAATCTATTTCATCAGTTAACTTTCTTCATTAAAAAAATGTTTAAATAATAAAGGGCAGTAAATTTAGATTTAATGTGTACTAAATGTTATAAATAAAGTTTATTACAAATAAAATTTATTTAGAGTAAGAAATAAAATTTCACTGTTTAAGTTCAACACTTTGAAATCAAATATTCGATAACACTATTTTAGAGAATGCGTACAGCAGAAACAATATTGAGGTAGCTATTATTCAGATATTGCCACTTTACTACATAGTTGCTAAGCCACTAAAATTCCGGAGTGTAGGCTTGCTTTAAAAGTGATTCATTTTCTGTATGAGGACGTAATAATAATGAAGAGAAAATCACAGATATTTTTGTGATAAATCTTTTTCTTCTTTACCTGTCCCCTCCCAGGCTAAATTACATAATAAAATATTTATTGAATGTTTTGAAATTATGATTTCAGAAACTCTCCTTAACATTCCCATCCATAGAAGTAAAAACACGTGAATTAGATTTCAGCTTGTCCCTATGAGGTCTACCCATTCCAGTTTAAATAGACAGCAATAAATTCTTCTATATTGTTCGAAATTCAAATTCAAATTTCCTCCTACTTTCCTTTCTTTTCAGTTAACAGTCGATCGACGTTGATCAACGTATATGTACACGGAAACCAATTACATATCTATACTCCATACTAAGAATATGCGTATCACGAAAATGTATTTGTCTGTTTGCTACCTGTTCACGACTAAACAACTGAACTGATCGTAAAGAAATTTGACAAGAATATAGTTTAGATGTTCAGGATAAACACAGACTAACTTTTATTTTTGAAGAAAGATTGAAATGATTTTTGACAAGAAATGTCGCTAAAATCGGGAAGAAAGAGTTATATTCGCTTACGCTGCCTAAATGATTAGAGATAAGAGGCCAACTGTGAATGGCAATATTCTACAAAAAAATCCGTGACAGCATTTGTCTATCTACAAAAAGTAACTTAAATTATCGAAAAAACGTTATTAAAAATAGAAGTGTTAAAATACTTCAATTTAAGAGAGTAATTTAAGAAGGAAAAAATCAATCATCAACAAATTTAATGAATAATTTGTTTTGAACATTTAAGATAAAAAACGTCTTTAAATCGTAAAATTTCGACGAATAGTTTAGATTTTACAAGAATTTTAAGGAAATGGTGCTGCCACGTCATTCTCGGAAGCGAAAATTTGTCTGGCGTGGCTCCCGCGAGTTGGTGTAGCACATAGGTCAAGTTTTGTATTAAATTTATATTATTTGAAAAATTATGATCATTACATGTTTAAAAAAACAGTAAGTAAATGTATTTTGATCTTACAATATAGATAGATTTTTTTTCCTGAGTCAAAGAAGATTAGTCTACGAAAAATCCCAGGGAACGCCTAATAAGTAAATAAACGTTTATTATTTAAAAGAGATTACATTTTTCTCCAGATTTTAAAAAGATTTCGAATACAATGCACTGATAAGTCGCTCTAAAATACACAGCTAACACGAAAAATGTCTTTAAAGAAAGCGTACGGTTCACATTATAAACATTACTAAACACATAGAAATGAGAGTGTAGGTTTCCGCGGCCGGATTCAGATGAGTCTTGGCTGACCGGGAATCGCTGCGTCGAAGCCGAATCATTGGTATTCAACACCACCTCGCGCCGATTCTCGTACAGCCAAGACTGACGAACTGACGAAGACTGGAGAGTGTTCAGTCGTTACCTAACCTAATTTCGATACGACAAAGAAGAAGAATAAAGATACATACTGTTAACAGTAAGTGTTGTATTATTATTTTTGTTACAAACCCTAGCAAGTATTTAAAGCTCTTTAGACATTGAATCAACTGAAAATTTATACTAAGAAGATTTGATTTATTGAGATTTGAATTGAAATTTCAACTTTAAAAATTTAAACAATCAATTTTCGTAATATGTTTTTTTTTGAAAAGTTAACATTTCGTCAAGATCCCTTTTTCGTCCTTAATCAATTGCCAAAAATTGAAGTACAAATACAAATTATTACCTGTCTATTGGACTTAAGAGTAATCTATGAACTATTTATTTCATAATGTGCTTTAAACTACAAATGAATTTAGAATGGCAGACAGTTCTTAAAATGACGGTATCACAAGTACAGCAGCTTGTCGAGTGAAAGTAGTGGATGTGGGAAAATGGGTATAGAAACATTGACCTTGCAATTGCACATGAGGGTTACGAAAAAAAAGTTTAATGATTTAACTAAAGTATGTGGTTTTGTTAATCATTACGCTGGAAGTCTTAAGTAAATAGCAAGAAGAAGTTAACTAGAAATTTGGTATATTTCAACTCTTGCGTAAAGGGAGAAAGTGATGTGTGAATTATTCTCTTAAAATTATATAATCTTAACTTATTACAGATATTGAACTGAATAGAATATTTGCTTTAAATGAGGTTTTTTTTCTTTAAATGAAACGAGTTAATTCGCATTATTAAGAATACCATAGTTTTTTTAAGCATTTTTCCATGGTAAGGCATAATAGAGGATGCTACATCACATGGCTACATACCAAATAAGTTTTACCACACTTTCAATGTATTTCCAGCTTATACAACTTTCATAAAAAAATAAATTGCTGGGAAAGGAGAAGAAGGGAACTCTTTAATGTTCTAAAAGCACTACGTCCCTCCGGTGGCTGAATGGTTAGCACTCTTATTCACCACCAATTCCGGGTTCAATTCCCGGCGAGGCCACAACAAATTTGTAGCTTTTCATATTAATGTTTCAAGTCATCAAGCTGCGACAGTTGAAAAGTGAACCCTTCTGCTCCTATCCACCTCCTGGTTCTCCTAGTTTCACTGACTCATACAAAAACTAAATACTCCTCCTAACACCTCCACGTGAGTCAAGTGGGTAAACCCAGCTAACCGACCCACCTACTAATAAGTAATAACCCTACCATCCATCTCCTATCTCCTATCGCCCCATGTAGATAAGCTTCAATAACACGCTACATTTTCCATTTACAAATACTACGATAAAAATGCGTTACAATGCAGTCCAAGAGATAACAAATGCTCATGTGAATTATGCAACTTGAATTTGTTAATTTCGTGTCCAAAATTGTTCTCTTCAATTTTTCCGCGAAGTTGAAACATGGGAATTTTAAGATAGATGATTACCTGGAAATTTTCCTGCTGTAAGGATTTGTAGATCTCCAGTGGATATTGCAGCGTTGCAGCCGTGGTGGATATAATATAGGGACCGATGCATATAACATGGACAAGGGAATATACTAATATAGGGAAAATACGACGTTGTAGTCGCAGTGGACTATAACCATAGGGTTCTCTTAGCCGTATAACCATATGACTATAGCCATGTAGTTCAGAAAACATAATGCAAGATTATTTTTCTCTCAACAAATTACTCACGAATCATTTTGTGATGTAATGGGAACAAATGTGATTTTCATCCTTGAATTTATGTAATTACATGAATGTGAACTTTCTTTTCTGACGAAATGCTGGTCAGAAAGTTACCACGAGATTTGTCGATTATTATTATTATTATTATTCTCTGTAATTCACAACAACATTTGCTGGATTTCTTTGAGTGGACGGTCCTAAAAGACAAGTCAACTCAAACACTATTGTAACAAAAGAAATGCTCTGGTCAGGCTACAGGTACTAAGGATGAGGGATTTTTGCAGCTTGATGTACAGGAAAGGTGATAGACCTATCTTCTCCAGGCTGCTTTTGAGCTTCCTAGAGATTAGTCCAGTTCCCGAGATGACGATCGGTACTATATATACTTCTCTTTGACGCCACATTGTTTTTATTTCCTTCGCAAGAGCTACATATTTCTTGATTTTGTCGTTCCAGGTTGTCTGCAGGTTGTGGGAGCTCGGGATGCCACGTCTATAAGATATGTGGTAGATGAGGAGCGGTCAATCAGAATAATAATAATAACAATAATAATAATTATTATTATTTTTATTTTTATTTAGTTCTCCTAACTTGTGTTGGTTTTTCTCTCAGCAGTGGATTATTAAATCAAGATCTGCTGGGAGGAAGAATCTATTTCAGCTCCAAGAACTTTCTGGTAATGTGGGCTGAGGACAGAAGGACGCTGTGTTGCAATCTACTTCTTATATTGGTGCTGATTTTGAGTTTTTTAATGTAGTCGACCAGGGATTGGGGTACTATTCCTAGGGTAGAAAAAATGATAGGCACTATGAACACTTCTTGAACATTCCAGAGTTTTTTTACTTCAAAGGCTTGTTGCTGGTATTTTGATATTTTGTCGTTCTTTGTTTTTTCTAGATTGTTGTAATTTACGACAGCAAAATCGATGAGATACACTTTTGATTCTTTTCTTTTCCAAAGGATGGTATCAGGTTTGTTGTGAATTATTGTTAGGTCAGTGAGAATGCTTCTGTCCCAGTACAAAATATTTGCTTTCAAATCGTCTTGCAGGACTGGTTGAGGTTTATACAGATGGTCTGGTGGTGTGGGATTCTTAATGAAGTTCAGTGATTTTGCAATTTCCAGGTGAATTATTTTTCCCATGTTATCGTGTCTAATTTTGTAATCATTTTGGGCCAACTGTGGGCAACCACCAATGATATGCTCGAGAGTTTCTTTGGTTTGGTTACATCGGCGACATGAATCTGTAATTCCGATTTCTTTCCGATTTTTTTCCTGTAGTTTCTGGTTGGTGTGACTCCGTCTTGCATTGATACTATTATTATTATTATTATTACTATTATTACTATTATTACAATACAAATGCACAGTATCCGGTAGGAATGAGTGATGATGCGAGACACCAACGTTATATCCAAAGTCATGTTCCTTTTCTTCGAGAAAATTTAACTAAAGAAAACATATGAACGGAAACGCACTGTGTTTAATAGTTTATTTTTGTGAGTCTAACTGGCTTAATGTGGATATAGAGCTCGTATACAATGTAACCTACGATTTTACTTCGCTCTAGTCCATATGAGTGGTAATATTTGTTCCTCGCTTTATATTGACAGGACATTCGAATTTCTGAAAATTTAAGTCTATCGTCAACTTTGGACACCTATTCAACTCAATCTCACTTATGGCGCTATTCTGTTCTTCGAGCGTGTGGAACGTATGCTTTGTGTCTTTCTTTGTTGTGTTATTGACGTGTATTTCTTTACTGCAAATAGTCGCTTTAGTGACTACCTTTCATATTTATTTGGATATATCTTGAATTCGTATAATTTTCGGCAAAGTTACATGACATTTCATGTGCGCGCCGTGTCCGAATCTCCCTCTCACCGTCAAGGCGAAATTAAGGCGATGGAACTGATGCAAAAGCGAACAGCAACAGCAGTGCTGAAAATGCTGCGACCGGGTACCGCATTGCCGCCAAACTGGCGCACAGAAAATTATTGGCTGAATTGTGCCAGACACAAAAGCAGAATCATGAAATCTTTCAAAGAAAAGATGGGGTTCAAAGCAACGAATCATCTCACATTTGACTTTGTAGGGAATGCAAATTATCGGAATGAGCCAGAAAATTGTATATACTTTCTGATATAAAATTTTCCCAGATAACGTTCAGAGAGAAAATGAACTTGTTACATTGGCATGAAATATTTTAATACAGTTATAAGAACATATAAATAATTGCATTTCAAATTATTTTAAGCTTAATCTGAATCAAACTGAATAAACATAAACATAAATTTCTTATCAAAAAGGGAGTTAAAAACTACGTATGACCACGTGCAGGACAATCTTTACGCAATCAACAGAGATGATTGTAAGTTTGGGTTACGCATAAAGGGATAAGAAAATTATAAATTGAAATAATGCAAAAATATATTATATCCTTACTATTCCTGTATCACGGGAGTGTGTAATGTGTGATTATATGTTGCCTATTGTTTCAGCGAGTGTTTGTCGCAATGACGATGGATGCGACGGGGCATCCCCGCGGCGGCTGTTCGACAGCAGCGCCCCTGCTGGTGGTGAGCGCCGGAGGCAGTAGTCCACCCGCCACGCCTTCCTACTCGCCCGGCCTGCCCACGGCCACGGCGAACACGCCCGCGCACGCGCCTGCAGCACCTCTACCCCTCGCCACAGCAGCGGCGCTCGTCACCCAGGTGCGCATGCGTTGCTGTCTCACGCGGACACGCTTAGCATGCACCGAAATGGAGGGGGAAGATTAGTCAGGCACGGTTTGAGAGATCGAAAGTTTGCATGGAAGATCACGCCAAAATACTTTTCTATTTACTCAAGAACTTGCTTATTCGTACTAAGTGGCACTGGTAGTGATCTGGAGAATCCAGATATGCGAAATAAAAAATAAAGCAATATATTATAGAGAAACATGCCAGCATATGAAAACTCACTTGCCAGCATATGAAAACTAGGAATCATAATTTTTCATTAGTACTTTCTGAAGAAAGAGAAACACTTATGTGGTGAATCATTGCACGTTCAACAAAGACGTGCCACGCAGATGATCCCCAGACACAGATGACAAACACTTTCCCGGGCTCTACAACTAGATCCCATTGGGTACTCATAATATTTATTTGGTTTTATCGATTGTAATATTTAAATCCAAACAGAATAGTAAGATATTTATTCAATCATACATTAACAATAACTTAAAAATTCTATCCATTTTCTCCAGTATATACTTGTTAGCGCAAGTGGAAAAAGAAAATTAAATTTACATCTTAAAATAGACTAGTCTTGACAGATAATCGAGGGAGGCTAACTACTAAAGTTTTAAACTATTTTTATTCAATTTTACTTAATTTTCAAACAAAAACGGACCCTCAGTAATCAGTATCAGATATTTTTAGTTATGAGAGTCAAATACGATGTTTAAATAAGAGCCGCAGTTTGTTGTACAATCACAAATTAATCCTAAACGAAGCTGAACATAGCAAGACAAGCATGGACTAAACTTTATTTAAAATCACATCCCGGGGATGAGCGATGAAACAATAAATTTGTCCTGTTACATAGTTTAATGTTATTTTACACCGACAAATTTGTGTACTTTTATTAGATCAATACTCCTTGCAAAGAATGAATTCGCTGAATATTATTAATATAATATTACTTTTAGCAGGGAAATATTTTTAACTTCTTGCCTTCTTTTACTGTACGTTATAAGCGAATTTTAAACGAATTAATTAGATTAAGAAGACAATGTAATGTCCGTTGATTGCAATTAAAAACCATTGCATTTGTTTCCCATTCGTGGAATTTGCTTTGGACAAAACTAGTTTCCGAAACATTTTCATGCAGCAATTTACTAAATGCTAACTATTACCTCCAATCTTATCCACTATCTTTCGTTAGGGAATATTCTCAATATTCGATTTCGAGAGTTTTCGAGAATCATTAGTCCCACAATGATTAACACATTTTATTTGTCTCGTAATACTGGAAGTACATAGAAAACGTCCGCAAGAGCTGCTTGTTTATAAAACACTAAACTTCTTTTGAAAAAATATAGATCATTGCCATTCCAACATGTAGGCGGAGTTAGTCATTTTATTTTCGGTATTTACTCTCGTTTACCCAATATTAACAAATATTTTGAAAGAAGAAAAAAAGTGCAAAATGTTCGAAGGTTAAAGATATGAAGTTTGGATTCATTATACATCTCGAAGTCTGTGCAGGAATTGAGTGAGAATTCATACACAATATAAAACAGATAAACCCTGACATAATTTATTTCACAGAAACATCGGAGCGGAACTCCTTCTTTGGCCGAGTGCCGTCGAATGTTAAAATATTGCAATCGGTTCATAAATGGGGCAATAATGCAAAAAATATTTTATCCATGTAAATACTACCGGAAGTGTCTCTAATCATCTCCGTATCTCAGGTAGAACATATCCCTTCGCCGGTCGAATTTTTGCTTCCGAGACAAGACACGACGGCAGCAGCATTATTTCATTAAAACGTTTGTAAAATCTACGCTATTCTATGTTTTTTATCTTTGTTAAATGCATAAAACAAATAACTCATTAAATTTAATAATTATTTTTAATTTTTAAATCACTGTCTTAAATTTAAGTATTTTAACTCTACTAATTTTAATTACTTTTTCTTGTCATTTAAGTTTACCTTTGTAGATAGACATATGCTGTCACGGACTTTTTTTTAAGGTGAACAGTATTGCCAAACATAGTTGCCACCTATCTCTAACCGTTTAGGCAACGTAAGGGAATATACCTCTTCGGAGATGGATTTTTTTCTCAACTTCGACATTAATCGTCGTAAACCAACTTCTATCTTTCTTTTCACAATTTTAAAATAAAAGTTAGCCTATGTTCTTCCTGAAAGACTAATCTATCTCCTTGCCAAAATTCATCACGATCACTGGTTTAGTTGTGAAAAGATAGTAGACAGACACACTCTCGCATTTCTGATTTATTTATTAGTATGGATGTGCTGTATTCATAACTGGAAATAAAACAAGTGTCTTTATGACAACATTTCTTCATCCAGCGCATCAGCAGACAAAAGTAGGTTGATCTTACTTTTATATGTTGATTAATCCACGTGAAATCTACTATGCGTACCGTCTGTGTTCTGTGCAGGTTTCTGCTTCTCAGCCACGCCAAGCCGCCAAGCGAAGTTTCGACGTGGCGTTCCTCATGGCTCCCGATGAGAACCTGGCGAAACGACAGCAGCTGCGTCTCGTGGCGGCCAATGCGTTGTTGAAACGTCCTTCCCCACCGCTAACACAGCCGCCGCCGGGACCGCCTCACGACTCCGCTTCCGACGGCGCCGGTCCGCGAGCCCGCGCTGCCGCAGCTGCCGCCGCTGCAGCCGCTGCAGCCGCCGCCGTGAAGGTGCACGCTGCTGCCGGTCTCTTTGAACCCAGCGGTTTCTTCCTGCCTCGCGCCGCCTACGCGGATGACACGCTGCTCAAGAGCAACCCCGTCGGCGATGTGTCCCTTGTGGGGATGAGCACGCGATCGCACGTTTGCTACGAAGACCTCATCGACGGTCGCGCCAAGAGTCAACCCAAGTCTTTGGGAGAACTACACGACTCTCTACAGAGCAATGCCATGATTCGGAGTGCTTTCACAAAAGTCACAGCATCTTCTGGAAGCGGCAATGCTTCGTCCAAAACATTCGACATCGCTCCTTTGCTCGGGGTGCCTTTGGCCACTTCACCGTCGTCCTCCCTTTCGGGTGGCGGACTGTCTCCTGATCACGTGGTGTATCAAGGGTCCATGAGTCCTCCCGGTGGCAGCGATGGACACACTTCGTCTCCAGTTCCAGCCCATTTTCTCCCTGGGGGTAGTGGGAGTGGAGCAGGAGGGAAGATGTTCTCGGGAGGCGGGATGTCTTTCTTGTCCCCGCAAGCGGCAAACGCTGTTACGTCTCCTATCAAGACGAGTCTCTCTTCTGCGTACTCTTCCGCTGCGTTTCTCCAGTTGCAACAAGAGCACGGAGCCAAGCATATCAAACCTCTGTGCAGCAGCGGGGCGACCGCGCGCGCAGCTAATGGAGTAGATGTGGACTCCTACCTCATCAAAAGCCAAGCGCAGCAGCTCTACGAGAAGGAGTTGTTGTCGGGTGGTAATGGAGCTGGAGGAGCGCCGAAGATCCGCCCGCCCCCCGGAATGCTGTATCCTCATGCGGAATCCGTCGCCGCTTACTCCACACTCGCAGCCGCCGCTGCGTATCCTTTCACCAACTTCTCCCCGGAGTCGTTGCTGTCTGTCGCTCGAGCGCCTCCTCCACCCGCGGGGTTGCTCGCCGCCACTAACCCGGCAGCGGCGGCCGCCATGGTGTCCGCCTCCCTGCTCCCACCGTCCTTCGCCGCGCTCTCCCTCCCGGCTCAGAACGTGTGCGCCAAGTGCAATATCAGCTTCCGAATGACGTCAGACCTCGTATACCACATGCGCTCCCAACATAAGAGCGACAGTCTGCATTGCGTGGATCCGTTGCGGCGACGCCGCGAGCAGGACAAGCTCAAGTGTCCGGTGTGCAACGAGAGCTTCCGCGAACGCCACCACCTCACTAGGCATATGACGGCGCATCAGGACAAGGAAGGAGACGTAGAGGAACAGGAAGATGCGAACGGCGACGTAGCGGCGGCGAGACGGAGAGCAGCGGGGGTGGCTGCGGCGGGGAGTCACGTCGCCAAGTGACATCGGTCGCGCCACAGACGAGCGTTGCCTGGGGAACATCGCACTGTGTCACTCGTCGGACAAAACCTCTTCTTGTACCAGCCACCACCACCTCCTCAGTGAGTCACTGCCACCGGAACCTGATTTTGTGCCGCATCATTCTTGTGGTACAGAAACAAGAAATCTGATTTACATTTCATAACAATATTTATTGTTAAATATTTCAAGTCAAAAGATCGACAAACTTGACGTTTTAAGCGCAATGTATTACCCACCTTTCGTTTGCATTTAGCGAAGAATTACATATACCGTTATTACATGGAATTGGTAAAACGAAACATGATCTTGAGATTATTGGCAGGTCGAAATGACAAGAACTTGTGGAGCGGACAAAAACTATTCTCTCGCATTTCATGAAATCTTTTCTTCTATCACACGAGTCAAATGCTTAAAATGAGTTGAACTCTACAAAACACGTGTGTGTAAATTCCTGTGTTCTGATATCTCGTCAGTTATGACGACGAAAAAATAAGTGAAACCAAAGATTTACAATATTTGTGAAAATAAAATAGAAATTAAAAATATATAATTTTTAAAATATATGTTCTTAAATGTTGAAAATGATTGGCTGGGAAGGAAAACCAAATGATTGGAAGTCAAAGGAAATCAATGGATAATCGATTAATAAAGACATAAAAATCTCTGGGAAGATATATTTTCGTGACAACGATAGCGCTCCGCTAAACGAATCGCAAAAACAGTACAGCATATTTCAAAATTAATCTGCGATCTACGCAATGTGCAGAGTGGACATGATGAATGATCGGAGACAAAGAAAAATTCAATTCTAGTCAGCACCCCTTTTTGTTCGTGACGTAGGAGCGATGAAGCGCCGGCAAAGCGAGGGTGGGGGTGAATAGGGGTAGGCATGACGGGAACGAGGGAGGGTCGTGCGCCGGGGGAAGCACGCTTGTGAACGACGGCGACGGCGGTGCGAGGAAGCGACGCACTTAATTTAGCAATAAAATGTCAAACTCCTAATTACGTGAAAGCGTGTTTCCGCTGTTGCTCCCTCGTGTATGATCTCCTCTTCCTGTCCTCTATCTTCCCAGAGCACTTCCTCTCTCCTCCAAAACCCTTCTGGCTCCCCCTCTTAGAATCCCTTCCTCTCGAATTTAAATCGTGTTCGAAAACTGTGGACTTAAATGGAGCGAAAAGGTGCGATAAAGCCAGAGTAGAGCTGACTCTTCACAGATGTATATTTACAAATTGTACAGTATAGAATGTATTATTGTACGTTAAAGCTCAGTGTGTATAAAGTGGAATTTATGTGAATAGCTATGTACATTTATCAATTACTTAGATTCAGTAGGAAGTTATGTTGATAGTGAGAAAACAAAAAATTAATCTACTGAATGTGTATATACAAATAAAGAATGTCTGTTATGTGAGATCTCGTTGTTTTCTTCTCTATTTTGTGCTGTTTTACATTTGATACGAAACCTGAGAGACAGATGCGTATATATCCATTCTCGCATGTGATTAAATTATATTGTAAGACACATTTTTATAATAATTTTGGAACTGTTAGAATCGTCCATGATTTTTATAAAATGCATACATTGAAAGAATTTTCAAATTGAATACAGTACTAAATATTTATTAACAAAATTATACAAATTATGGAAATCTACAAGTACAACTGAATTTAAACAAGGAGAAAAAGCTAGCACATTTCTCAAATCTTGTTTATTCATTACAACATGCGTAGCATTCGTACTTTATACTGTCATTTATCACATTTTACATCGCACAGTAAAGTAAGTTATAGAGCATCTAAAACATCAGTTATCTTTTCTATCATTTCTTGGTATGAAATAAATTATTACACTGCTGATCAGATTCGTCAACTGTATGTTTTTCCCTTCCAATATCCTCTGATAAAATCGTTTCCCTTTCGCAAGGAAAATGTAAATACAAACAAAAGTCAAGAGCCAAAAACATTAAAGAAGAGATTATAAATGTTAATTTGAATTGATATTATATTTCCAACTACAGCAATTCAAATGTTATTTATTTGTGATAATTAAAAGCGCATTCATTAAACTATTTATTTGAAACGAGTAATTTGTTCCTTATTCGTAGTAATAAGTTAACATGAGAGAGTCCATAGAATAGGAAAAAAAACTCACCACTTTCGACTACAATTTCTTTTGTATCAAAAAAGAAAACACGAATTTTGACTGTTTCGTCAACAGGAACAGTTAATAAGAAAATTTTAACTTATGCAATGGAAAAGTATGAATTATAGGACATGCAGTTTTCATTTTTATTGTTGGTAAATGTATAGAGATATTGAGAGTGTCATTAGATTATTGGAAATATTCACACGTTGGCAAAGTTAATAGGTTTAATTTTGTTAACCGTTATTGTGTTACCCAAAAAGTTAACTTCATTATTCGTTAAAGTGTTAGTTTGTCGTTGAAAATTTAACGGAAGTTATATATGACCTTTTAAAGTTAATTGAATATTTCAAATTCTACATTAGTCAAATATTTCATTGTAATATAGGTGTAGTGTAGTAAAGGGGCCAGGTAGGGAAGGTAATAATACGTCAGTAATATTACTGTATTTCTTATTTATAGTACTTGGAGCAGCAAGAGAATGTGTTCCTCATGCAAGATCTCCTTGCATAAGGTATGTTCCCCTTCATGAACATAAACATATTAAAATTTTGATCAGGATGAACATTTACCCAACAAAATATTTTTTCTCGTGGAACCCGTCAAACAGTAAAATATGTTTTTCTTGTACGTAATATGTAGTTTAGGTTAGTCTTTATTCTTCTCGGGTTTGTTCACTCTTTAGAATTTGAATTCAAGGTCAGTTCATGAGTCCGAGGGTGGGAGCACACCTAGGGAGAGGGAAGAAATCGTCAAATGATTGAATAGTTATACACTCTGTATAGCATCCGCAAATTGAAATCTGTGATCTTAATGTCTAATTACATGGCTATGGTACGCATCACCACTTCTGAGTAAACCTTGTTCCCATGACATTGCGTCACCAGATGTTCATCTATGTGCCCTTGAAGACAATTGATTCCACGCCTTCCGATGACGCATAGCGTCGAAGTCTCAGACCATACTGAGGTATTGAGTCGTACCGAATATAGCCATTCATCGAAGCAAAAACATGTTGAGCATTTTCCTACATTTCACGGGAAAGGACGGGTACCCTGATGGCCTTGAGCAATGATGGATCGTACGTTCCGATAATGCGAAATAAGACAAATTTCTGACCAGGCGCACTGTCCCAATCACCATGAAAACAATGGTTACAAAAATATAAAAAAAATAGCGAATTTAAGTTAATGGAAGATAAATGTATTGGAAGTTACCGTTAATGGTTTTAGAAATAAACTTAAAAGTTAACTTTTAAGTTTATTTCTAAAACCATTAACGGTAACTTCCATTAAATTTTAATTAAAAAGTTAAACAAAATGTTAACTTCATTAATTAACGATTAACAGATTTACACTTTTCTGCCCACCTATAAAACATTTATAGTAGTAGCCAAGGGTGTCTTGACCTGTTAGGAGGCAAAGTAGATGTATCATCTCATCTCATGAGAGTTCATGGGTGTTCAGATATTCCTCAACCGGCGTGGATTGTAGACGGTTATTTTACAAAAAGGTCCGACAAATGGCGATATGAGACTGACTAGATGCGAAATTTGAATTCCATTCATTTCTACTTAATTATTTGTACATTTATTTTGTTTTCTTGAGAATCGAGGGGAATGGAGCAAGTGCCCCTTCATGTCCCCCTTCCCTTGGTAGCAGCCGAATGGAAGTAATAGGAAGAGGCGTGAGTGATGGTGGGCTCTCTGTCTCTCTCCTGGACACCACAGAGACTGGGGATAGAAACCGACCATCGGTAGCGCCGATAATTTTCAATTTCCCAGTGGGGATCAGCCGGATCATACCGCCAATTTTACACCTGGCGGCGGGCAGACGCGATACATCATATGTGCTGCCATGCAACATGATGGTTTGGTAGTGGCGCTGTGAAAAACTCTGCGCTTAGCTGAGGCTCATCCTGTAAGCGTGTGAGCCCGTGATGAGCTGGCTTTCGAGAGGCAGCGAGTGGTGTCCGACAGCTGTTATTCACCAGCATAATTCCCATACACTCCCTGCCATTGCAGATTGCTCTTTTCTCATTCATCTCTTTTCCAATCAGAGGGAAATATTCAGCGGCACAAAGCGATAAAACATTAGCATGTAATACAAAAATATATAAATAAACTTCTTTCCAAAATTAATAAAAACAAGCACAATCCACACGAATTATTCACCTGTAGAGTCAAGGAATGAAACATATTAGGAGTTTAAATTATTAAATTGCTGTCTTCTATAAAATATTATTTATCTATGCAAACCTTTGTTTATAGGGAAAACAGAAGTGAGACATTAATATCATAAGAATCCATCATTTGTTGGGACTAAACACACCAATATTAAGAAAATGTATGGTTGATGGGGGTTTGCTTAAATTTTTTACAAATAATTTTTAGTAAAACGTAAAAAGAATTTAAAATCAGTACCAATATATCACCAGGCACATCACGATGTTGAAAATGAATTTAAAATATGAAATTTATACATTGTGATACTGAGATTGCTTATAGCGCTACCTGGGAGACAATTAATGAATTAGTTCACGCACGATAGAGAAATATACTATAATAAGATCATTAATGTGTTATCATAAAGATTTCAAAAAATTAAGAAAAATACGTATTTCTTTTTTATCCTACTCGTGGAGGACATTTCTGAGTTGAATAATTTCTATGGTATCCAGAAATTATTATAGGGAGGGTGAGGGCTTGAAACATTGTAGACTATACATTAGCCTCATAATACGTAAGATATGCCACGTATGACTTAATGGTAAAAAAGTATCTCCATTAATAACCGATTTGCCGTTCGTGTGGAAGTGATGGCTCTAAAACGGATGTTTGTTAATAAGGTTCATTATTCATATAATCACTGTAGTTACCATCGTCCATTGACTCTCTGATGTAATTAGTGTTAGCTGAGATACTAGAGCATTACAAAACTTGTGTCGTGTCATTTTTCAATATTGTAATGAACATAATACTAGTAAAGAATCAGACAAATGATTTTCAAAAAAAGAGAATTAATTTTTTTTGAAGAAAATATAAAGGTTTTTGCAATATTGATATAACATATTTTTCATAAATATGGAAAAAGGGGTAGATTAATTAAAAGAAGAAGCAGAAAGATTATAATCAATTTTTTGGAAAACTGAATTTAACAACCTTTTGGTAGGTACCATACTTCCTAATCTCCAGATCTATGCCTTCACGTATTTGATTACGAGAATTGCGTAGATCTCCACATTTACTTCGTTGTATTAATCAAGTTATAAAATACACAATATTACGGCTCAAATACTTATTTCTAAAATGAATGCTAACTCTTTCTAAAACTGGATTTTGGACGCAAGTAATGGATTGCGAAAAAAAAAACGCAAATCGCTAGTGCCTATGGCAAACGTTTGGTTGAACATCTAAGTCCTTGTGATAGAAATCGTTTCAAAAACAAAAATATCGAATGATTTTACATTCAATTGAGATGAACGTTAAATTCTATCATACAGTATCATTCCTTCATACGGTTATTAATGTAGATTTATCCACTATTCATTCAGATTATCCACACCAAGGTGGTCCGGACGGAAAATAGTAGATCAAATAAATTTAGTTGAAAGTATATTAATAAAATACTTTTACGAAATGCAATATCGTGAGGATGAGTCATATAATTGTAGAACTGAGAATAAAATGAAACATGCGGAAACTTGGAATGGAACCGGGCTTAACCGCTTGGATGGCAACAATGCTGACTACTACACCACCACCATCAGCTGTATGAAAGTGCCAAACTTTTGGTATTTAAATCAAGTTCTTTTTTACAAAAATGGCAATTGTTGAATTGTGTTGTTTGAGGGAGTCGTCAGTGGAATGACTAATCTAGTATATCTTCAAGGGACTAGTGTAGCCAACGGCGCTCAAGGATAAACGTGGTGTGACGTTAAAAGAAAGGGAAGTGCTTTGTATGTTATTCTTATGGTTCTGATGAACTCTTGACACATTTCTGAGATGGAGTAAGAACAGCACTTCATCTGAGTACCGCTGGTTGGAGGGTGAAAAATATAATATATTATTAATTAGTAATAAATCTTATTGGGGACGGAATGAGATTGGGTTTTTAATTTTAAAATTTTTGTCGCATTTCCAATATTTTGACCAAAAGCGAAATCTTTGAAACTAATAATAAGCGGATTTTAATAAGTCTATTAACCTAAAGAAATTAAACTCGTGAAAAATATTACATATACAACACAAATGTTGAAAGTATTAAGAAAAAGAACCCACAAATAATTATGATTTATCACAGCAATCATAATATCGCAATAAAGACATCAATCTTGCAAGTAAATAAGGCTTCATTCCTTAATTTTAAACAGAAATAGAATGATTAAATTCATTTTGAAAAATGTTTGATGCATAGTTGGATTTTGTCCGATTTTACAAAGGACAACCGCAATACCGTTATCAACTGGCAATTACAATCATATATGCTAAAAATATTGATAACATGTGTCTTCACTCATTACCAAACTGAAAGGTTTCTAAACCTTGATATAAACTGATTGACGGTAAATCTGATGCTCATATCAACGTACGAGCTATACAACTTGCAAACGAAAGTGGCGGCTGGCAGCTTAGGATCAAGGATGTGAATGGAAACGGGAAGTATCGAAAGAACAATTACAATCCAGATTAGTTTCAACCCGCAGGGAAAATTTTGTACTTACAAACATTCGTACTGGATGTTAAAATATCAATAAAGCACGTAAAAACATTTGTTCCTATGCGGACGGAACAAAGCAAATTTAGGTCCCTTCCATCCACGTGTAAAACAGGCACCGTTTCATTCCAGCTGGATTAAAACTAAGTAATAACACTCTACGGGTTCTATCTGAATGGAAACTAAAAGAACCTCTCTTACGTTCCAACTTAAAAAAAAACTATGAATGTTGTGTTTTTCTGTTCCGATCGAAAATAAAATAAAATGAATTCTTCGTTTATAATGTGAATTTAAGTATTGACTTATCTATACAACTTCAAATGATAATTATATTAATAAATAACATGTAGAACAGTAATTGTTGATATTTTAAACTTTCATTGAAGATTTATATTTTTAAGCATTACTGGAAAAAGTTTATTATTTTTTTATTAGATTTATTCAATTTTCAACAGGAAAGTTTTTATGTGTAAGATATACGAATTAATTCTAATATAATGCGTTTTTTTACATTTTCACAAAGTAATATTGGATGAAAAGTTATAAATTATCCATAATAACGTTATTATTACTGATTTCAACATCTTATCTCCTCTCATCTTAGCATATGAGAAGAGGAATAACAAATATTCCGATTTTACTTAAGGTAGTACTAGCTTAGGTAGAATTAAATCACTAAAATATCTTAAATCGGTATAAATAAACACAACAACATGTACTTTTTGTGATTTCAACTTGAAAACCATACCTCACCGGCCATTTAAGTGAAATTATTGCTATTATAATTAATGGTGTAATACATTGCGTCTTATGGAGAAAACACTTATTTTCAAAATAAGACCAACTTTTAAATCACGAAAGTGTTGGAAGTTTTCTTTAATTTGTAGTATATTTTCCGTAATATTTTTACATTACTTTTATCTATTACTCACCGGACATTTGAGAGAGATATTTTACTTTTTCCGAAGAGAGATGCATCAATCATAAAACCGTTGTGGTCCGCCGCCTTGTTTTTACATGCTCTCGTGCATTTCAACCGAGTCAAGTGAATTCCTGAATATTGTTTGTATTGTATTATTAACTGATAGATAGAAATTAAATCATGTTTTTCATCATTAATATTCATATTGTTGTGTTTTATAACAAATACAATATAAATAAATAAAACAATTATACATCTCAGAGATTTGACTGACTTGGAGTGCTGGTTCCACCTTAAGTGGTTTAAGTAGTATGACATGTTAACAAACAAAATTTTAACAAACATGAAAAAAGATGGATGTTGATCAGAAGCAATGGCGGATCTATGGGGGTTAAAGGGACTATAACCCTCCCCCATTGGACCTGAACTCTTGACAGTTAACATTGAAGTTGATAAATGGCGTACTTCTTAAAAAGTGTTACCAGATTAATAAAAGTTATAAGTTATAATTGTTATTGTTATTAATAATATAATTTTTATTAATAATGTAATTGTTATTAATAATACCATATTGTTAATAGTTAATTATTTATTTCATGAATTTTATTTAAAGGTAATAATTATAAAAAGTGTATTGTAAACTATAATTTTTAAACAAAATTCTCCCAGGTTAACCCCTCTTCCCTTGATTACGGTCTAGATCCGCCACTGATCCGTTTTTCTCCCAACGTTGAATGTCTGACTTACACATTGTATTACAATGAACTTTTTCTGAAGTGGAAATACGTATTCTTAAACTATTATTGCCTCCTAAATTCACATAGCATTCACGTTTACACAAATGTATTTAAGTAGTGGGCCTCCCATACAATTAAACATTATTATAGTTACCATGTTAAAATGAAATATTAAATTCAATGCAGTCTCGTTATCAAACAGAGAACACGCTCGCAAAAGAAATAGAAGAAAGAAAACTCAGAAAAATATTATTGCTATAGAGCTTCTTGAAGGAACACATAAGTTCAAACAATCTATCTCGTATTTGGCAGAAATGCTCCAAAATGAAGATACTTTAAACATAAACTTACTGTGGAAGGAGGAATAACAATATTAAATAATTGGTGCATCATTTGAAACAAAAATGTTTATAATTGATTTATCAAATGTAAGACGAATGGGATTGAATACTCTAGTATATCTAGACATTGCTGTGACTACTTCAACAGCAACATATGTTGTGCTCACGCTGTAGCATTATTTATCGCATGCACGGTGTCTGAAAAATCATTTTCAAGTTAGCAGAAATATTGAGCAAATTATTTTTGAAAAATGAAGAATACTTCTAAGTACTGAAAAGAGATGTATTTCAGACAAACTCAGACGATGGGTGAATATACATTCTTTGAATTATTAAATTCCTAAATAGATTTCCAAAACAAATCATTTTATTTACTTATTTCTCAGCACTTTGTTCTCACATCACAAGTGAATCACAATTTAAGTTTATGACATTGTTTAGGGAAAAATACTTTCAATATTTTTAAATTATCGATAGTGCATTGAAGAACATGATTTTCAGAATCTAGAGGTATCGTTGCGTTTGACCGGCATTTCTAAGACGCTCACGACTGAACTTCTTACGACAGTTAAATTCCTGAAATATTAATTCCATGAAAAAAAATACAAATTACTTTTTTGACATGTATTCCAAGTACACAAAAGACACAAAATGGTGACACCAATCAGAAGCGTCAACTAGTCAGCATACTCCAGAGATTTATATTTAAGTCGATGGCAGACTCATCAGCGGAGCTCTAGCCGATGCTTGTTGATAGCGCGCTCTGTCTGCGAACATTTGTATTCCTTCGGCCAACTCTTCATCTACCAGCAGTTGGAGGTAACAGATAAACACCCTTTGTAACTCAATGCAACGATCCAACGGCACTTGGATTGGCGTATATCAAAAGAGAAAATCTATGTGTTGCCACTTCCGCACTCACCCATGTATACAATGCGGACGCTCAATCTGCATGCGTTCATGTAGTATTAGTTTTCTTCAAGCCTTTCATTTCAATACATGTCTTAAAACTTTTTTTATTGTTTGTTTCTTTACCTTGGGTACAGAATCGTGAAATGATTTGTTACAAAAAATTACGTGTTTCGCCTAAGTCCAAAGTTCAAGAGGAGTCCCACTTTGATATAGTTGTATTATTTTTATTAAACAATTTGAAAAATAGTCAAATTGTTTAGGTTTTTAGAAGCAGTTACTTTAAAATATGTTAAAAATGTAAAGAGTACGAGAAAAATACGTACTTCCAGTGAACAATGTAAGTACAATTTTACTAACTGATAAACAGACTAAATTCTAATAACCCATTTTTACTTCGTCATATACGTAGTATATAGAAAGTTTTGTAATCGTGAAAAAAATTCGAAAACGATATTTTTGCGGAAATATTCGTTTTGGAGACCCCTGATTCCGAAAAAGTGGATTTTGGCTGGACGTCCATCCGTCTGTCTGTCTGTCCGTCCGTGTGCAGCAGTCCTGACCGAATGATTTTTTTTTCATTTTTCGTATTTGGGGTAGAATTTTCTTCTGACACATGCAATTGCTTTCAATTTTCTTTTTACTTGAATACAAAGGGCACTTCACATGAAGGTCAAAGTATATTTTTTGAATATTTTTCAAAAACTGGTCCAACGATTCTGTTTAAATTTAATGCAAGTAAAGTACAATTACTAGCATTACATCCGCATTAGCGGTATTTCGCTTGATTCGAAAGTTTGGTATAGACGCAGTAAAATAATTTCTGTTTGCTACATTTACGCATTTGTTTACTATTTCAAGAACCTTGAATATTATTTAACATGGATGAAGCAGAGGTAGAGTAAAATAATATTCTGAATATTTATTTTACTTGCAAATCTCTAATAAAAGACACTAATAAGTTGGATTATTACCTTTTTAGTTCCTAATTATATAAGAATAT
>NNCF01132632.1:0-94035 GCA_002313205.1 Laupala kohalensis | reverse complement strand
GAAGGGGAAGAGTGAGCGAGCGACCGATGTGGCGAAGGAGGCGCACGTTGCGGCGAACGGCGTCGGCGCGAGCGACGTCCCGCTTCCTTGTCTCGACCAAAGTGGCGCCACCATCAACCTCTTTGGGCGCCATGTTGGCACTGCCTGTTGGACGATCATTCTGTATTTTCTTTTGTCGGACAATGTATACTTCTTAAATCATAATGAAGCGATGGCACAAATCTCAGTACTTTTACCTACATTATGAAGTAGTGTCACTACAGCTCCAAACACTACTTTTTTGGAAGCAAGTATTCTTCCACATAGTGAAAACGCAACATACCTTCCTCTATATCAACTATTAACGCACTTGAAAACTCCGGACTATTCTTAACTGATGTACTTTTCTATTTAAGAATAATCGTATTTCCATTTTCATATATTCACAATGATAATCATCAAACAAAAACCATCAATGATAATCAATTGTATTTGAAAAAAATATATTAATGATATAAATTTGTTGCTGTTTATTCTGACACCAGAAAAAATTATGTGTTTGTTCGTGCTGTCTTTGTTAAAGTACAGAGCTTTTCTCTCTGCTCAATCTCTCTTCTTTCAAATTTCTTTCATTTTTGGTGCAAAGTTGGCATAATACTTTTGCAATCTTAAGCAAAAATTTGGATCATTCTCTTAATAACCCTCCAGGGTCATCTTCGCTTCGCCACCGCGTCGCTAGTGACGTCACAATCGTCGCTGCTGCTGCCCCTGCCGCCTACGCCCGCCACCACCCTACTCTGACGGTCGCTGCATCTCTCGGCCAGATTGCTTGGCTTCTCTCGCCCCTCGACCCCCTCTTTCCTTTTATTGCCTGCCATGAAGAGAGGGACTCATCTCGAAGCGGACGACTTCTTTTCTTTTAGGAAAAACCAATATTGCGGTCGGAGGTCTCAACGATCTGCGGCGCCAAGTGAAAAATTTCTCTTGATAAAGAGCGCTCCTTGAGCGAGTCGCAGCCTCCAGAACATGGCCCATGTTGTTTGAAAGACAGATAAAAAATACTTAGCGTTGAAAGTGGAAAATATTAATATAGAACTCAGATAAAAAATAATACTACATGAAATAAAAATATTAGAATGGATTTATTTATTATCCCATCCTGATCCGGGTTTTACCCATCTTGGCCCGGGTTTTGCTCCGGTTTTCTTACGGGTAGAGGCGGATTTCTTATACAGGTTCTCCAGGATTTGTCTAGGGGTGTGTGTATTGTAACTATATATCGTGATTTTAGTGTTATTTCAATTCTTATGATTTTTAAACACTATACTCAGAATAATCTATAGTTCGATAATAATTTGTACATGTAAAATAAATTTTTTGTGTTAAATTACAAACATATTTGCATTCTATTAGTATTATAACTCTCAGCCAACTTTTTATCGTATCTAGGAATTTTTGCCCTTGATCGGAATTGATGGGATGGTCCCCTGCTTGCTTCCGGAGAGTAAATATGTTTATTGTCCTCCACGTGGTCATACGTAGTTTGTACTGCTTTTTTGACAATAAATTTATTATTATTATTGTTATTATCTCCTGATTTATTTCTGCAATTCACCTTTTATATCTTTGAATAAAAATATCTTTGAATCTTTTCTTTGAATAAATATCTTTTATATCTTTGAATCCAAGAATATAAAAGATATTATGAAATTGAATCTCTTCAAATCCGCGGTTAAAAACTACCTCCTGCACCAGTGCTTCTACAATGTAAAAGAATTTATTGATTTTAATAAAAGTTAAATCCGTCTTGTACTTTATCACACCATTGCTGTAGTACTTTTTAAATAACTTATATCAATTTTTTTTTAAAACTATTTTCTTTTGATTGTGTTTTGATTAATGCTCATATTAATTTAGTTTTATGTGTACTCAACTTAGGCACGGTTGTGTACATAAATCCTGGCCCGGGCTTTTCTCCGTTTTTCCTTCGGGTAGAGGTGGATTTCTTATACAGGTTCTCTAGACTTTGTCTAAGGGCGTGTTTATTGTAACTATATATCGTGAATTTAGTGTTATTTAAATTCTTATAATTTTTAAACACTATACTCAGAATAATCGATAATAATTTGTACATGTAAATTTTTTGCGTTAAATTACAAACATATTTAAATTCTATTAGTATTATAACTCGTAGCTAACTTTTCATCTTATCTAGGAATTTTTGCTGAAATTTTTGAATCCACCTCTGCCTTAGGGCCCTTGATCGGAATTGATGGGATGGTCCCTAGCTTGCTTCCTGAGAGTAAATTAGTTTATTGTCCTCCATGTGGTCCTACGCAGTTTGTACTGTTTTTTAGACAATAAATTTTAATATTTGAATTCTAATAATATGAAAGCTGACTGTTGTGCTGTTCGTCACAAAAAAAGACATTATTTTTTCTGAAGTTTCATTANTATATATATATATATATATATATATATATATATATATATATATATATATATATATATAATTTCCAAGAATGATTTTGTCAACAACTCAAATATGTTGATACCTTTCTAATACCGGGAACATTTTATCAAATGTGGAGAAGCCTTAGTGCAATCAAACTTTCGTGCGAATGTTGTCATCCTTTCTCAACTCAAGCGACGACGTCCGACGTGGGCCACCATTTCCACAGGCGCATTGTAAAACAAGATGGCCGTCTGCTCGGGCTCGGCGCGGCCAGTCGTCCTCTTATCGCTGTGACTACGGCCCGCATATTGGCCCCCAGGGGCGGAGAGTGCATCTTTCATTTCGATTGCCGCCGTCTTCTTTTCGTTTTGCAATAAGACTGCGTCGTTTCTCTGGGAAGGAGAGGATGAAGTGAAGGAGAGAAAAACGTTTTTAAAACGAGCGACTCAGATATATGTAGCAGGGACGAAGAGAGTGAGAGAGAGAGAGAGAAGATAAACGAAAACGCGCTATATAAGACGGAGCGGGTACAGTCACAGACCAACTGCGTTCCTCATTCTCAATACAAATGTGGAGTTCATATAAATAAAACTGTTGACTTACAAGAAGCAATTATAGACACTGTTAACTTTGAGTGGTAATTCGTGTAATTCCGTGTGTTTAGTTTTTTTATGTGCACAACGTTCAATTGTAATAGTGTCAATTTTCTAATACTTATGCCCTAAACATATTTATATATGGATATTGTTTTTGTAGATTTACAAAATTAAATGTATTGGATTATATTATGGGCGTTCGTTACATATTCTGTTAATATAAACATTTAATATGTAAAAAAAGGAAATAAGACACGTGAAGAGAAAATGAACGTTGGGCTACCCAGTCGTTCTAAAAAATATAATAAATTCTAATTATTTAAGTTAACCTTTTAAAAATGAATTCACAGAAAAAGTAACATATTATTTTCATTGAAAGCTAATTGGTCTATCAAAGAAAATGAATTAATTTGAAAAAGGTCCGGACAAGACCTTGCTGATGTGCAAACTAAAAGTTAGTAGGCAGTGGTTAAGTCAATCGACTCGTAGGTTTATGTCTTGAGTGGTAACAATACCATTGTGCATAGTAGGTCACTTGAAACGTTTTTATGTTGTAGTTTTTCAACAGCACCAAAAGTGACTTTTGGAAAAACGAAAAAGTAAACTCATTGTCCGTTGAAATTAAGCACTGATCTCCTCTTTTATCTCATGTAGCTGGCACAATTCCTCATTTTTTTTATAGTCAATTATTTTAACCACACTCACACATCCTCTAAAATATCATACTCTATTATTCTTATTTACGCGAATTCCCAACACAGCTCTGCTAATGACACAATCTTTTAATATACATTTTAGGTGACGGTGAGGTGTTGAAAGAGTTTCCATACATTATAGAGGAAAACTTGTAATTTAGAAAGAGACACAATGTTTTCCTCTTAATAATACTGGCCCTGTACATCTAGAGAATTTGTTTTTCAACGTGATTCACTACTTCATGTTTCTCAATCTCCTAATACGCAAAGATCTTTGAGTTGTACGTATATCTCTGTAGATTTGCGTTGTATTGTATTTTCAAGGCATTGGTATTCAAATGTTGTAAATACTATATGTGAATATGTAGCACAAAAAATGATATAAAATAAAAATAAAATATTACATTAATTTAAACCTTTTGATATAAAAAAATCAAGTTCGCATCACAGTGAACATTATTATAAATATCAATATACTCTTTCTTTTCCAATTTCGAGAACCCAACTTGTTACCGCACCCAACGCAATACGTGTTCACTCGGTGTTGTCAGATCAGACGGTAACCCAGTCCATTCCATGAGTATCCGAATTATTGTAATTTATTATGTTATTTCAACATGATTTTGGCAGAAAGTCATCAGCATGCAAAGCACTTGAGAAAGAAACGATCCTCTCCTTCGTAGAAGAGACTGTACTCGGGGAACGCCAGCAGTCTCGAGAGGTGTCAAAGGAAAGCTTTCGCCAATAAACTTGCGGTTATCTTCTCGATCCCCCTCCATCGCTCCCTAAGAAAGACGTCTGTTATTGGTAGATTGTCGGGTGGGGGCGGCATTACGGCTAGATAACGGTATAAGACTCATAAAATGTGCGCAGAAGGGGTTTTCCTTTCTCAGCCTCCGTGGCTTCCCATTCCACCCCGTTCTGAGTCTTATACCCAACCCTCAACCCCCAGTCCCCCACTCGCTTACGTCACGCGATATAAAGAATCCGCCACAAAACTATCTGCTGGAGCTTGGCTACAAACTGATATTGAAAGAGATGGTCTTTCCACCATTCCCCAACCCCCGTGCTCGAGCAACAACGCGTCTCCACCACTTAACAGACAGAAAAGAGAAGCAAAGGAAGAAAAGGAGAAAGAATGAAGTGATATTAGAGAGAAAAACAAATAAGAAGAGAGAGCAGAGAAAATTTTAGTTGGAACTAAAGATTGTCAGGCATCACCAGACAGGAAATGGGAGGGGCAAAAAGAAGTTGAAGAGACAAAACAAACATAAAATGCAGAATACTGAGTACGAAAGTACACTGAGCCGAATTCTCTGTATCTTAGACGTGGTTGGGGAGGAGTAGTCAAAACGTAGAAGACAGAAAAAAAAGGGAAGTTGTATATCATGGTTTTGTTTCGAGACGAAGAGTAAGAAACGTGGAAGGTTTGACGAAATTGTATTCAATGTTCTCAGTCTTTGTAGTACAACATACAACGCGGAAGGAAAGAAGGAAAGAAAGAAAGGAAAACTCATTCTCTTTCAAGATAAGGAAATATATGTTCGAATTCTGCAGCGAAATACTTTAGTGATTGTCGTTATTTATCATACAGACAAAAATTAGTAAAAGTAAAATAGATTATACGGAAGTTAAAGTTTGTTTGTTTGTTTTTTTCACACGGAGCATAATATTTTTCGTTGTATTATATTTCGTTTTTCTTGTTTACATGAATTATGTCATTTGAGCGCCGTATATATTCAACCAATATTTATACAAGAGCATTAAATATATTTGTTGTGAAACTTCGTAATGTTAATCATATTATCGTATACATACGTACTAGCCAAAACATTTACATACCAGTGCATTCCGGAGCCCGACAGCTCTGTTATGAATGCTCATCAAATGAATTCCTTCCCTTTACCTGCCAGTTAATTTCTCGTTTCGCTGCGTTTGAACTGACCTGTAAAGGCAAATCCGAAACGAAGCGGCCACGAATAGGAGAGTTTCATTTGGAAATTAATGAACACACGTGAATATGAATAATACATATTTCCCGGTAACGAAATTAACACAGCATCATATGCCATTGTTCCCTAATACGGTGGAACTATCCGAACGCTCTGATATCACATGGCACCCTTAATATTCGGTGAGTTACGGCGCCGAGATGAATTTCCCGCTAACATATGGACTGTGTGTGACTAGGGTTGAAGTGTCCTTTCAGTTGCATTGAATATGAGGTGACGATATGAAACCTGTGTCTGCGGAAGCTTCTTTGACGGAAAGGTAGAAACAGCTCCCGCAAACATTTCATAGAGACGTGTTCATGATGCAAGACAATGAGAATTTTTCTTATCTCGAATCATGTCAGTAATTGGACATCGGAGAGTTGTTTTTCTGAATTCAGGGGTGCAGGGGTTACTTATTGCTTATGTTATAATTATAAGCTATACTACTGTTGACAAGAAGAATTATACTAAAATTAAATCAATATTTAAATGATCTAGACAACTCTTTTGACATGAGATTTTGAAAATAGTCTAGTGAATAGAATTGAAATCAGAATAGAAATTAGTGACCGATTTAATATCAAAGCGAGTCAAGAGACAAAATCACAAATAATCACGCGACAACTTTTGCAAGAAGCATAACCATCGGACGCAAAAGCATGTGAAGTGATTTTCGTGTTTCATATTTGTCAGTGATAAGCGTTTCCATTTATCGATTACTGAGAAGGAGGATTACAATGAAGGAGCTTATTTGAGGTAAACAATTTTCCCTCCAGGGGTTATAAATTCAAAATGTTGGAAGGGAAAATATTATAAGGTAAGTTACACCACTTTTTCCTGATAAGTGTAACAGGTTTACGAAGATAAATATACGATAGTATTAGTGTCTGATTCACTTTAACTATCCGTCGTTAATAGCAATTTCATTTTTATCTATTCTTACAATATGAATTATAATGACCACAAAAGGCAATGTCCTCAATGATGGAAGGAAAAGTGGTGTAAAACATACTTGCACCACTTTTTCCACTACCGCAACAAACGTACTACTTGTGCCACTAATTATGTATCAAAGTATGTACTCGCTTATTCCATCTGATAGATTTTACAATGGAGAATACAGGCATGGCTTTAACTTAAAATTTAAAAAAATAGTAGTTATAGCACTTTCCCTTTCGCTGCCTCATATAGTACGTTAATTTATTGGATGTAAAGACTCTTCGCAATCACTAGAATAATGCTAGAAAAGAAATAATAGAATAAGTTAATAATACATTAATTGGGGACAAATAAGAAGGAATGGTTGCATTTGGAGATTGTTTAAATGACACTGAGTAACACATATTGTAATTCTTTCAACTTGCACATTATAAAAGAATTATAGAATCACCAAATCATAGCAAAAAAAAACGTGGAAAATCGAGTATAATATACTCCATAAAACATGTCCCAATTACATTATCTAGGTTTAATTCATAGACACTTCAGTGGTTGCACAGTTTCGTGGAACTCCATTGGTCTCAAAGAGCACAATTGTGCTCCATCAGAATTTTGCCACCAATTTCAATTATTAACAACGATTTAAGGTTAAATTGAGTAAATAAAGATTTTTATTTTAGTTTAAAAAATTTATAATACATTAATAATTTTCTTTTGCACTGCTGTCAATTTTTGAGTCACCGAGATTACTTTCACAATCTTCTTCTGTTTTTCTCAACCTCTGTTGAATTTGTTCACAATCATTTTCAGACATTATTATTCACATTCACTTTTTATATATGTTGAACACGGGTGTACATTTATTTTCACTTCTGGTACTTATTAATCAATGTACTAATGAAAATTCTCAAGGCATTTCGTACATCTATCAATTTGGCACAAAGAGTGAAGTTCCTTGAGATATTGACTTAATGCTGAAGGTTCTGAAACGCCTTTCTTTAGTTTTTGGAATGAAGTCTGACATTTTTAAGGAAATATATTTCAAAATATTAAGTCAAAAAATGTCCATCAATGTCTTCAACTGCATACACATCTACTAATGTTTCCTGAGATAGTGAAAAGTAAAGAAATGTTTCATCATTAAATACCTTCGCAATGTGTCCGGAAATCCTACCCAGTAACATACTTTGTTATTAAATATACTGATTTAATTCCTCATACGATGGCACTAATGAGCCATTAGTGTTATATAAAAGTCGAGAGTAAAATGTAAAAACAACAGAAAGTGACATAAAATTTACTGGTGAAAGAAACTCACGGTCAATACTAGCTGAGTCCCCGCGACTTTGCTCACGTGAATATTGTAATATGTCTCCAACTTTATTTTCTTTTCGAATATTTCCATTGACATCTAGTGAGAAAGTTATGCATTAATATTGGAAGTTTGATGGTATTGGTGTATATCCTCTGTTCCTCATTTTCACTAATATAATTGAGAAACAGTTTTTAAATACACTCATTTCCCATTTCTCTCCCTTGAGGGTGAATTTTGGTAAAATCCTTTCCTAGCGGACATTTTCGATGATTTTTTGTATTGCGCCCTTCTCAACCCCCACCTTCAATGGTCGTGGTGTCGTGCACTACATGTGGTCTGAAGTCGTTGGGCACATAATGTCATTAGAAATAAGTTTATTCATCTCAGAATACACAAAAATATTTTTACGTCTCACCCTTCCCACCCCCAGCTTTAAGGATACCGTGCCCTACTGTAATCTGAACTTAACTGAACGGCATTAGTTGTTTAATTAAACAAATTATCAACCCTTTAATTATGGATCTGATGCAATTTTCATTTTTTTTTTAATTTCAAAATTAGTTTTCAATTAATTTCATTCTTAAACCCATTTTGCACCTCCCCCCCCCCCCCCTCGTGGTGTCCTTCTACCATGAGGGTTTAATTTACACTTACACGATATCAGGATTTCACTATCAGGACTTTACACACACACATAAATATATATGAGTCAGCGTGGCTCAGAGCGCTGAGTTGTTGGCTGGATGGCCGGGTTTTTTCATCACACCTCAACATCCAGAATAACTCCCAAGCCTACTCACTCTGCTGTAAAATGAGTACCAGGGACTATCCTGGGGTCAAACCGGTCGGAGAGAGATGCTGGTTACATCTCCTCCTCCTAAAGCCAAGGCCAAGAAATTGCTCTACTCTCCACGAACCCCTAGGGTACCTTCGGGGTTTGTTGTGGGATGGTTTCACGTTGACGATGTTTCCAACATAACATGGAACTATCAGCGTTTCAATAATCAATAAAAAAGGAAAATAATAATAAAGATATACCAAATATCGTAGAGATTTTTCATTTGTAATTCCTCCAAATTCAAGTGACTTTTACCACGGGCGGCTGAACGAACTTACGAAAAATAATACAAATTTTCCAATAGTAGTATGAAATTGTGATAACTCGTGATTATATATTATTACTAGCTTTATAACCACGTTTGTCAGAATATTTGTTTTATTGACTGGCACACATATCTTCCTACACTGTTGTCAATTAAACTAAAGATTCGTTAAACTTGTATACATGTATGAGCGACTTGTAAGAGATACATATATCGCAACTTTCCGAAAGTTTGCAATTTGTTTGAGCTCAGACACTTTTACCTCATACATGTATACGGCAGCGTTTACAATATGCGATTTATATCACGGATATCTCGGTGTATTGCGGAGGAAGAACACAAACTGATGGACTAATCTACTAAAGAAATAAATTATCCTAAATGTAATTGGTTAATATAATATGCACTACTAAACATTTAACATAACATGAGTTAATATAATATGAGAAAAACGCATGACAACAATGACAAGATCACAGCTAGAATGTGAACAATCATGGCGGAGAGCGTATAGGCAATGAGTTCTGCGTATGCGCATACGCGTTTGCTCCTTGTATGAGAGGCATCTATATTCTGAATGAAACTCATATGAAAAGTATCGGGATTCGTCTGAGGACCTGTCGCGTGACATGTCGAAGTGTAACTATAGGGCACTAGCTAATACAAATTAACATGTATCTCATACACGTCATACAAATTGACATGTAGCTCATATATGTATACAGGTGTACACGTACCTTAAGAGTGTTGGCATTGCAGACAACTTTGGTGTGTTAGTTATACTCGCCGGCGGATAGTGCCGCAACTGTCGCAAGCTCTTTGTCAGCATGTAAGGAAATTTATCTGGAATGTCGCGACTGGATGATACTAGCATGTAACAGTATTCAAAGTTACAGACAACAGCGCTCTGATGCACCTGTGTTGAGAATAAAGCCTGAATGTCAACTTATTCATGTGTCATCTAGGTCCAGTTTTCTCAAATGAGAGGTGGGTCAGCTGGTGATCATTTTTATTATACCTCGATATTAGTGAGGAATAATAGGAAATATGGGAAGATATTAGTTTAAGTCTAAACGGAAAATCTTACATAGAATAATAAATTATGTACAATTTTCTTTCCATTTATTTCCTTCCGTAGGTTTAATCTTTGGTGTTTTATAAAGATAATTGTTGTTAGAATAACTATATATAATTTTTCTTCTTTCAATTTTATAGTTTTACTTCGTAAGAGTTTAATCTTTTAAATATTGAAACATTTTAGTATCATGATTAGTTTGACAAATGTATCTCAATCCCCACAACTACTTCTGGGTAAGAATAAGTAAGTGACGGCTGCAGCCATTACTTGATAACAAAGAGCTCCGTTGAGGACGAGACTGCCACCGGCCGTGCAGAGCACAGGTTCCGAGCGCAGCTGTTGCTCTAGCAGTTGGACATGTTGCATCTACATACATTCTACATTATTTATTGAAATAATCACAAACTTTACATGTTACATGAGTAAGACATAAACGAAAAACATTGCCTGTCCTAAGCCTCCTTGTCTTTGTTGCTAAAGCAATACAAGGAACTAATTGCATTTCGTTCTTCATTACCGCCTCTGTTCTTTGTGCTGCACAACTTGGCCGTACTAGGCGTTGGCCATCACTACCAGGAGTGTGCATACCTATCATCCCTTCCGTAAGACTGACGTATGCTTCCAATTTTTTTCACATATATCATGAAAGCTTTATATTTACTTTCTGTCTCTATTAATTTCTGGCTTATTTTGGTCGATAGTATGTCGTATTTTCGATATAAGCCCGTTCTGGTGCGTATAAAGGGCAATCCTATAACAGGTGATCGGTGTTTTCTTCATCCGCTCCACATACACATCCTCCTTCATCTCTCAAACTAAATCTCTTGTCCAAGTCTCCCTGTCTTGTTAAGAATTGTATCATAATTTTGGTGGTTCAAACCGTTTTCTATTCTTCATTGCATACCGCACGTCTGGTATATATTTATACGTTAATCGACCTATGATGCCCCTCTTCCATCTTATTGTCCAGGCCGGGAATAAAAATATTGACATGTTGCATCTGTTTGCCCAGCGTTTGCACTTCACTCTCTTTACCTTGCTTCTGCGTGCACTCTGCAGCTAACGCGCGCTTGCAGCAGGCGAGAGACCAATGGCAGAAGACAACCAGACTATCAGGTAATAAAAAGAAGTATTACTAATGCATTAACTCATATCGTGAAATGCGCGTTTTGCATGCGAAGAACACGTTATATTTATCTATTTTTAACTAAAAATTAAACGTGCTTTTAGGTGATTTCCTTAACTAACAAAAATATTTTTAGTGTGTCGCATTTTCGTTTGTACATTCCCGTACTGTCCACTGAGATGATCTATTATTTGTAGATGGTAATGCAAAACGAAAAACAGGACTATAATGTGAAACGCATCCTTAAATAGCCCTAGCCAATGATCCACTATTGTGGTCATGTTCGAGTTGATGTTTTCTGACTGTAGTGAGCAGACATCAATACATTTTACCAGATAATATATTGATGTCTGCTCACTACAGTCATATAGATAGTTGGAATCATTTTGATTCGTGAAACTATACCCAGTTTTCAATTTATTAATAAAATCAAACATATAATTAAAGAAACATTATTGAATGGTAAGATATACAATTAAAATATTCCAATATTATATTATATTATATTATATTATATTATATTATATTATATTATATTATATTATATTATATTATATTATATTATATTATATTATATTATATTATATTATATTATATTATATTATATTATATTATATTATATTATATTATATTATATTATATTATATTATATTATATTATATTATATTATATTATATTATATTATATTATATTATATTATATTATATTATATTATATTATATTATATTATATTATATTATATTATATTATATTATATTATATTATATTATATTATATTATATTATATTATATTATATTATATTATATTATATTATATTATATTATATTATATTATATTATATTATATTATATTATATTATATTATATTATATTATATTATATTATATTATATTATATTATATTATATTATATTATATTATATTATATTATATTATATTATATTATATTATATTATATTATATTATATTATATTATATTATATTATATTATATTATATTATATTATATTATATTATATTATATTATATTATATTATATTATATTATATTATATTATATTATATTATATTATATTATATTATATTATATTATATTATATTATATTATATTATATTATATTATATTATATTATATTATATTATATTATATTATATTATATTATATTATATTATATTATATTATATTATATTATATTATATTATATTATATTATATTATATTATATTATATTATATTATATTATATTATATTATATTATATTATATTATATTATATTATATTATATTATATTATATTATATTATATTATATTATATTATATTATATTATATTATATTATATTATATTATATTATATTATATTATATTATATTATATTATATTATATTATATTATATTATATTATATTATATTATATTATATTATATTATATTATATTATATTATATTATATTATATTATATTATATTATATTATATTATATTATATTATATTATATTATATTATATTATATTATATTATATTATATTATATTATATTATATTATATTATATTATATTATATTATATTATATTATATTATATTATATTATATTATATTATATTATATTATATTATATTATATTATATTATATTATATTATATTATATTATATTATATTATATTATATTATATTATATTATATTATATTATATTATATTATATTATATTATATTATATTATATTATATTATATTATATTATATTATATTATATTATATTATATTATATTATATTATATTATATTATATTATATTATATTATATTATATTATATTATATTATATTATATTATATTATATTATATTATATTATATTATATTATATTATATTATATTATATTATATTATATTATATTATATTATATTATATTATATTATATTATATTATATTATATTATATTATATTATATTATATTATATTATATTATATTATATTATATTATATTATATTATATTATATTATATTATATTATATTATATTATATTATATTATATTATATTATATTATATTATATTATATTATATTATATTATATTATATTATATTATATTATATTATATTATATTATATTATATTATATTATATTATATTATATTATATTATATTATATTATATTATATTATATTATATTATATTATATTATATTATATTATATTATATTATATTATATTATATTATATTATATTATATTATATTATATTATATTATATTATATTATATTATATTATATTATATTATATTATATTATATTATATTATATTATATTATATTATATTATATTATATTATATTATATTATATTATATTATATTATATTATATTATATTATATTATATTATATTATATTATATTATATTATATTATATTATATTATATTATATTATATTATATTATATTATATTATATTATATTATATTATATTATATTATATTATATTATATTATATTATATTATATTATATTATATTATATTATATTATATTATATTATATTATATTATATTATATTATATTATATTATATTATATTATATTATATTATATTATATTATATTATATTATATTATATTATATTATATTATATTATATTATATTATATTATATTATATTATATTATATTATATTATATTATATTATATTATATTATATTATATTATATTATATTATATTATATTATATTATATTATATTATATTATATTATATTATATTATATTATATTATATTATATTATATTATATTATATTATATTATATTATATTATATTATATTAAAGTGTTCCAATTAAAATATTCGAATATTAAAGTATTCAAATTAAAATATTGTTACCCATTCGTGATTTTTGGATACGTACAAGACAAATCTACCTCGTCAGTAACCTTTCACTTTTCCACTACTCTACAACACAACTACACATGTCATACACTTTTATTGAATTATAAACCCTGTATTTTCAAAATAGTTTATTAGCAATGCAAAAGAATTTTAAGGTATAAGGTAGGCTTAAATGTGATCCTTGTAGTGACATTGGTTGTAGGGTAATAAATGTATGAAACAAATTTTCCACTATAAGTAATTATCAATAAATGTTTTGATAAATTCTTTTTTTTTCTATTCTCAATTGAACATAATTTTTGTTAAATCATGTAGCCTATAATTACAAGAGCAATACGTTCTACGTAGAACCTCCATAGAACAGTTGGTGCATGATATCCCAATCGCAAGCAGTTTTCCTATATACTTGACAGTGAGTGCTGCATGCAGATCAACTCACTGGACTGTGTAGTAGATGCAGGTGACGACTCCGATGAAACTGACTTACTCCGAGAAGCATGAGACGACAATATCCTTTGAATTAAACAAATAAGAACTATCGTTTCACAAATCTGGGTGACACAATTTCTCTCACCTCAGAATTACGCAACTATTTTCTTTGATGATGATGATGATGATGATGATGATAATGATGAAATAGGGTCAGAATTGCATCTGTGTTAGAGGAGTAAACCAGTGCGACGCTCGAAGTAAACTGTCAGGAGAAACCCTGTGGAGGTTCATGGCCTGGAGGTCCATGGCCCGTAACACCATTGACTCCGTCACATATTCTTCGAAATCAAGTTAAGTTTCCTTCTTGTCAAGGTATCATCCCCAATTTCTAGGGTTAATATTCTTCTACGTCTTAATTTTGCTAGCCACCCTCCCTGTTCTTCTTCATTTATTTTGCTTTCGTATAGAATATGCTCCACTATATCAGCCTGATTTGCGCATATACACTTATCTGTTTTTTGCAATCATTTTTTATGAAGATAGCTCTTGAAAACTCCGTGTCCTATTATAATTTCCAGGGTTGGTTCATTAGGTTGAAACCATTTTCAGTTATGTGTAAAGTCCACTTTCTGAATGAATCGGAGGTCTCTTCCTTCGTCTTTTTCCACCTTATCTGCCAACTCAAAAAAAAAAACATTTTTGGTGATCCTTCCCTCCCATCCTTTATTTGTTTTATTTATTAGTTCCCCGTCTATATCAATAATCTCCCAATACCGCACAAGAAATCTTGTAGGGAACTTGTCGATCTCAAGATCGATGGGTAATACACCCATTTCTTCTTGTAATGTTTTTGTTGTTACACTACGATAACATCCGCTGCAATTCACTAAACAAACTCTTTGTGCACTGCTTAATTTTCTGTCATTGTGTATGAGTTAAGACCTCCTGTGTGATATGCTAGCATAATACGTCAAAATGGGCAACATAGCTCACTTGTATAATTTTACATCATCATTCAGTTTCATATTGTATTTACGAAAACCAAATCCTTGTAATTTGTACGCCAGTTTCCTTACTTTTTCCACAAAATATATTCAATATGGTTGGTAAAAGTCATCTTCTCGTAAAATACATTGCCTAAATATTTAATTTTGACTACTATCTTCAATCGCAAATTTGAAATTTTTATTATACGATTTCGTCTACTTGCTCCCTTTTGCACCATTCCAAAGACTATTGCATTCGTTTTTCTCATGAAATTTCTAACTTTTGTTCATCACTTAGCATTATAAATCGTTCCATTAATTTTATTCCCCCTTCTTCAATTTCTTTTTGAGTGCTTCCTTCCACAGTAAGGACGATGTCGTCTGCATGTTCTAGGGCCCATTTCTCATTTCTGTTAATTTCTGTCAAAATTTTGTTTACTACTATGTTCCAAAATAAGGGACAAGTTTGGAACACGTCCATCAGTTTTATCACCCTCTGTGATCCAATGTTGAGTAAATCATATCGATCTTCAAAATAAGATTTTATAAGACACCATAAATATTCCCTTAATAACTGGTAACCCTTAAAATCTATGAAAATTCCCAATATATTTCTTTTTCCAACCTGCAATTCTTAGGATGAGTTCTCTGAGTGCATCCTCCGCCCCTTTCCCATGAGTGAAGCCAAATTAGTGTTTATTCATCTTCCCTTCTATCATCTTCATAATTGCATCACCCATTAATTTATCAAATAATTTTCCAAGAACCAGTAATAGCAAATAGGTCTGTATGAAGCAGCATTTCCCCTATCTCTATTCTCACCTTTCATGAATAGTTTCACTTCAGCCATTTTCGAGACTATTGGGAAATAACCATAGCGGTAAATTCGTCAAATATTCTTCAATTCATCTATGTTTCGTAGCATTTCTATTAATTCCCCTAATCGGATCTTACTCAAATGAGTCTCCTCCTCAAGGTATTCATAAGTTTTAGATGACATAACTCTATCTCTTTTCGCTCCTAGTATCTCTTCCAATGTTTTAGTCGGTTTGACAATGAATCACATTATTTTTTTCTTGAATTGCCTCTTACAACACCGCGGGGTTTAAGATTTAATAGATTTATAAATAACTATAACTATTATTTAACTGAGTTGAGAGTGCAATTACAATTAAAATTATTTTATTTGATACCAGAACTTTGTAATGTTTGTAATAACAAAGTGAAATTATACTTTGAAATTAAATTGACGTCATCCTCAGAATTATTTTAATAATTCTGCATAAAATCATTATTTAGTATACCTTGTAGAAATGAATTCTTTTAACTGCGTCTGTAAGTAGTAATGTTTCCAATATCTTATCTTATCTGATCAGATAACCTCGTGTTTCTCTGTGGAAGGGGAACCTGTCTCACACTGACTGAGGGTAGTAATCCTTGTAAACTATTCTACTGCCATGTCTCATCACGAGCGCTGTGAGGGGTATTGGACTCGTTATTGAGTGACCAATACAGCCCTTTTAAGGACTCAAAAAATAAAAACAAAGAAATTCCTAACTTGATCAGCGTTAAATATTTTGTTTAGAAGATGTTTAGTCTTATAGATAACAGTTTGAAACGAAAAAAAAATGCGGATATATGTGGATTAGAAATCGGCAAGATCTCTACATACTTTCTTCCTAGTGGGCAGTTACTTAACCACTGCGCCCGAGTAGAATATTATTATTCTATTATCCTTATTCTCTCGGAATAATTATATAATTTTTTACACACAATAATTCTTTGAAATAAAAATATATTTGGCATATCTTTTAAAGGTTATTATTATTATTATCACCAAATAATAATTATTAATTATCTTGTTCATCAGTTTTTAACTATCCTGTCAAAAACTGTCATATTGTAACAAAGACATGAAGATTTCATCCTCCGTACATCAAAACTTACCATGACACACAAATACGAAAACTGTTAGATTAAATTATTAAATTAACAGTAGTGATTAATCGCGACGAATACTGTTAGTTTAAAATAAATGAATGCATACAACTTTTTCTAAACTAAATCTGTGCTGTGCTGTAATGAATAAGATAATAAAAAGAGAAGTCACAAAAACAAATTTACTCCACAACTACATTAAAAAATATTTCATATCTCCATTTACTTATGTAACTTACAAATCTATTAAATCTTGAACCCCGCGGTGTTTCAATAGGCAATTCAAGAAAAAAATAATGTCATTCATTGTCAAACCGACTAAAACACGCAGACTTGAGTGGCTATTTATTTGTTCGACTTTTTCAACAGACATTTTACCTCCTCCAACAGAAGTGTAATTGGCTGAGAACAGTAAAGCACTGCTATGATTGTTCTGTAACCAAAAAGTGGGTCCGAATCCCGGTGACACATGTGAACTGATTTTTGAAAATGGTTTATACCACAATTCAGCTCGAAATACCAGATGAACGAGCTGTAATGAACGAAACCTTAATTCATGCTCTCACATTGCATAGGAAAATCTTAAAACATACGCTGAGCAATTGTCAATTCAGCAACGTAGCATTACGACATACATGGCTACGTTGCAGGGCACTTTACGACAAAGTTCATCTGCCGACGAGACAAAAAAGGTTCTATAAAACAATTTCTATTCATGTTCTCTTTAAGTTTCGATATTTTAGTTTCTTCATGTGTAAATGAAAGTGTTCAATGATATATTTTACGAGGAATTTAGAAAAATTCTTCAAAATTTCAATAAACATGTGCAAAAAAATTTTATATTGAATTTAATAATTTATATTTTAAGAAAACAATGATACTAAAAGAAATTCACGAGTTCGTAATTATACCCCAAGTATTAAAACTTTATTTTAATAAATATATTGAGTAGAAAACGGGTCTAATATATATCCAAACCATATTTTCAATAAATATTTATTCATATAGCATCTAGATTTACAACATTGTACATTTGGAGAACAATATTTACTAAAGAAAAAGGTTTATGCTCTATTAATTTAAACTAACAGTTTTCGTAGCAATAAAATAGCAATCGCATCGTCCAATTTTACTAATCTTCATAAACTCAAATTCCCCCTCTACAGAGTAACACGAGACCTTCTGATCAGATAAGGTATTTCAAACCTTTCTTCTTATAGTCGCAGATGAAAGAAATAATTTCAACCAGGAATGCCTAAAATTTGCGCAGGTGATTTAAACTTTCGCTTCACTTGAACGCAAAGGCTACTTCATTTGAAGGTCAAAGTATACTTTTGAAAAATATTCAAAAACTGTTCCAACTATTTTATTTTTCTTAAATATACTGTATTCATAGTGTAATTAGTATATGTTTAATCCGCATTATCGGTAAAGTTTGGTATAGATGCAGTGAAATAATTTCCACTCACATCGCGTACTTTTTCGTTTACCAATGGTGAGAATCCAAAGAGTGTGTTTGTAGATATGTAATTTTAATGTTATTTTTAAAGGAGTATAGAAGATAGTGTGCATCTCATGTTTCTCATTGTAATCTTCCACCCACACGAACGTCCTTAGTCGCGAATTCACATCCTGTGTATCATTTCGCGAATTCACACTGACTGTGTATCATTTCCCGGCGTTTGTAGGTGTGCACTGTTTCATTTGCTGAACTTTCTTGTTACATTTTGCTTAGCTCCGTTTTTTATTTTTCTATTATTTTAATGGTAATGAGTGATACCATTTTATTTATTTTTAACTATTGTTTTGAGTTAATTGCTATATCAGTTGGAAATGTAGAAATGGGATTGTAAATATTACATTTTACACTTTCAGAATTCTTTGTCAAGGAAGATAAGTAGAGTAACGAAATAGCATGAAAAATACAAAATACTCGGTCGCAAGGATATTGAAGAAGTATTATCTTTAAAAGAGTATCACATATTTAAACAAAATTATTAATAGATGCAATTAACGTTCTTTAATATAACTATGAAATTTAAAGGAAGAGAAAGAGAGAAGTAGGAACAAAGAACGAAAACAAGAATCTGTAGTTGCATTTCACAATTTCCTTTGAATAAATTAATGAAAGAGATTTCAGTTTTAGTTATATTTGTTGTAATCTAAAACACGTTTATTGTAATATTAATCTCGGATCACGATTTTATATGCTGCACGATTACAACCAGTGTTATATTGTAGATCATTATATTATTAGAACATGTAATTTATGTGTTCCTTAAGTAGTTTTATATTACTTATAACTCGAGAATTAAACTTTTGTATTATTCGTTCATATTTTAGACAAACGTTTTCTATGTTTATTTAATTCCTTTTCACATACATGAAAAACTTAAGAGAATCGCAAATTATGTGAAATTGCTTTCGACAATACACATCACTTGTAGGCAATGAGATTTGATTTCTTTACTTCACTGTATAATTATAAGAAATTATAGGAATATTTAATTCCATACGATATCTTGCAATTATATTCAAATTCTGTTAAAAACTATATTTTATCATAGTATTTCGCAAACGGTTTTTACAGAAACTCTAATATCGTTTACATTGCCTTCGAAGACCTTGCNATGTCGTTTAAATATAGAGAATGGTAAAGTTTATTGAAGTCAAGAATATACAGAATATTTTTGTTATAGAAGTCCAAAATGTGTATAATAAAAAAATACAAAATATTTCTTTAATAGCGGTGTAATGAAACATTTTATCTCGTTACGATTTACCCACCGCAGGATGTCTTCCAAATATGGAGCCGTTTCAAATAGACGATTGGTCGAAATACGATTGGTCGAACGAAACTTCCCCAGTCGAAGAGGAAGCAGGAGGAGAGACAAATCCAGAACTGGTCAGAGCGTGGGACTTAGAAAAATAAATGGACCCTTTCTTGTTATCAGTAGTGTACAATTCCTTGTCTCACCACGGTTGTCCCTTTCTATAGTTTGTTCCTATCCGTTGACAATAGGGCTCTATACTTTGTAATATGTTCCTTTGAAGCATTTTTTGTCAACTGCCTTATCATAGTCAGCTTCATCGGATTGTTCGATCGTCCACTTATCCCAATTAACACGTCTTTAATTAACAAAGCTCCGGTTCTCCATCTCGTAATCCTCCTTCTGTCCTATCATACACTGTATAGTCGTATGGTCACTATCTATAGCTCTGCTTATCATCCAGTCTTCTACTTTTGTTTTTTAAATCCGTCCTTATTGTCAAATCAATAATTGATTTTCTATTATCAGTCTCGAAAGTAGTCACGCCAAATATTACATATTCTTAAATTATATCTTAAAATAATATTTTCCAAAATTTTCTCCGTTCATTCGTAATTGTATCTCTCCACAATTTGGATCTCCCATTCCAGTCCCCATTTTATAACACAACAGTGTTTTGAAACTTCTGAACAACTTTCTCCATCTTTTCAAACACCGTCATATCTCGTTGCGTATATTGTACGTATTCATTAACCATCAGAAATGAGATTTTCCCTTTATTTATTAATGCAGTTTGAATTACTTTTCCCAATACCATCATCTCAATGTCATTACTTGCAACCAATATCGCTGCTTTCCCACCCCGCTCATGAACAATTCAATACCGTAGTGGCAATTTGCCCCAACATATGTAAGGTTCTTGTATCATTCGAATTTCAAACCCATTCTCAGCCATGTATTTAAGCAAGTCTGCTGTACTTATTATATATCCATTAACATGGACTCGAAGAACTTAAATCCCCATAGTTCCTAGGAGATTTCATAATTTTTTCACTCTTTTGCGCTCTTCACACTCTGGGCTTCTCACAGTGTGGTCTCCTTTTTCTCCTTTTCGAATGCAATTAACACACGCTAATGTTTAGCGATTTTAGTACAGTTTTTGTATTCATGATTCCTTCCACAGTGCCCACAAGACGGATTTTTATCTCTGCGATCTTGAGTAAAATGGCAGTGTTACTGGCAACAGTAGTAGCCTGTTGGCTCTATGTATTCTGCATAACGGTACGACCTCATACCAGCATATATGCGTTTGTTTCCTTGTCGCAGAAAATACCTTCCCACTTGCCTCTAGTACCCAATGATTCTGTTTCCACTCTCTTCGACCAATTCGTCTTACGACAGTAGTATCAACCGTATTTCCTTCCATTTCTCTTCCATCAAAATTTTGTGTTATGTCCTGTATAAAGTCTTCCTCTTTAACTCCATCATCCACATCAAATAATATCAATTTCGGACGCATCTCTATTTTCTTCCTTCTCTGGGAGATTGTCACAGTCAGCGATAACTCGTCTGATGGTTTCTATATCTATCTCCATCAACAGCAACCATTCCATCCTTTCCAGCTTCCCGCACATATCCACATTAATCTTCAATTGACTGTCCTCTATCATTTTTCTTACTTGCTTCCAACGGTATAAGGTTCATCTTTGTTACTCTTCTGCAGAATTATCACCCTTTCCCTTACACACCCCTTGGTTTGACTGCCATTGGTTACCTTTTTCTGCATAACTCAGTTTTCTGTTATGTTTCCCACTCCCACTGTATAATTCTATCAAGTCTCACAAATCATACCCAATTGTGCCTAATATATCTGCCCGAGTCTGGTGCAAATCTCCTAATAATTTTCCTTCAGTTTCTCCCAAGTTCTTTCCCATGCCAAGATGCACAAATGCAATTTCATCCAGCACTTCCCTCATAACATGAGTCTTCTTGTCCATCTTCTCTCCATAAAGCTTAAATTGTCTTGAATAATCTAGTTCACAAATTTCCTGTATTTTCCCTTGAATATCTAGTCCTTTTGCTGTGCGTACTTACGAGCTGTATGTTAATTTTTCCTCGTATATCGCACATGTCCTTCTTAACATCTTGTATGACCTTCACCATTTTTATGTGATTTTTTAAATTTGCATTTTCTTTATACTGTTATCATATCTCCCCACAATTACATGACCCCATCTCTCAGGAACGCCTGAAGTTTCCCAGAAGTCTTCTGAAATTTTACCCTATTCATTGTTTGAATTATCTTTTCATATTTTTTTCTCCGCTTTTAAAAATTCCAAACTTTTGTATTCTGCACTACCATCCTCAACAGGCACCGATCATCTTTTTCGCGTACCTCTCCCTGCACACTTCAGTTCATATTTATCTAACATTTCATCTCTCAACCCTCTATCGTGACTATGTCGACCAGGAGTCTTTTGTAGGTAGGCGTCTTTTGTAGCTAAGTCATCTCGTTTCTCGTTCTCTACAGTTCCTCCGTCGTCACTATCTTCTGTTTCGGATAGTAAATACTTCAAGGACTTCCGTTGGGCACAGTCACATGCTTTATATCACTCTATTCGTTTCCTGTCTTCATCATCCATGTCTTACGTTTTTATTTGAAGTTTCAGGTCGATCAGTCCGGTAGATTCCTTATTTTAAATCTCGTAAGTACGTAAACATCACAACAACTGCATACGTACGTGATTCGTTTTTCTTTCAAAACTAATAAATAAGGAACCTCATCTTCTCCGAAATAAATTAGTAACTCTTCAAAAAAAAAGGAAAATTTTTGCGTACGTATAATGAACTCATATCATGCACTTAGGTCTAATTTATTCGTAGTAACCCTATAAAAAGAACATAAAACATGAAAACAAAATAAAATAACTATGTAGACACAAAGTTGTGTTCGTCATGCGACTTCAAAAAGTTCGTACCCAATACTTAGCCACTTCGGGAGCACGTGAACTAGCTTGAGTCAAATCACTCATTGTACATCTGTATGGGCACAACAGACAACATAAGAGATGTTGTGTTGCTTGAAATTCGCCACAACCACATAGAATTGTCTTTGTCGGAAAATGCCACTTATATAAGTTTCCCTTGATCTAGCAATTTCATCTCGCAGTCTGTTCAGGGACTTGCAGATTAGCGAGTTCTCAGTGTGACGAGAAAGTAGAGATTCCTTCGGTTCCATCCATGCAGACAAATTGCTGGTTCTCTTCTTCCACACGGGAACTTGTGCTGTTGTTCCTGTTGAGTAGTTGTTAGGAAGTTTATTCTCGATTTTAATCCCCTTTCAGCAGGTTGATATCCGAAGAGTGTGTGTAAAGTCATAGTAGATGATTTACTTCTTTCATTGTTTGCAGCCACTTTTCTTGTAATATCAGGTGGAGCTATCCCAGACAGATAGTTCACTTTATTGATGGGAGTTGTCCTCAAACAACCTGAAATAATTCTGCAGCCCTCGTTTAAGGAAACATCAACCTGACTTTCATGGACTGACTTGTGCCACACAGGACTGGCATGTACTCCTGCTGAGTTGCATGATGCCAGTGCAGTTGTTCTTAACGTTTAGGGATTGGTTCCTCGAGGAGGCAGTTCCTCGAAGAGATCTTCTGCTTCAGCTTAAGACACTGCTCCTTGTATGTAAGTGTACGGTCCAAGGTGACACTTAGGTATCTGGGATGGAAGTAATGATCCAATAACATACCATTCCAGAATATTTCAAGTTTCCGATTAGCTTGCTTATGTTTCATGTGGAAGGCACATACTTGAGTTTTCCTAGGATTGGGTGTGAATTGGTTCCTTTCATAGTATGTACCAAGCTGTTCTAGAGCACGCCTGAGTGTATTTTCTACGTCCTCAAACTATTCTAATTGGGTAGCAAGAGCAAGGTCGTCAGGGTAAATGAAGTTTTTGCACCCTTAAGGCTGTGGTTGATCATTGGTGTACACATTAAATAAAATAGAAGACAAAACATTGCGCAATCCATTCTCCATTGACTGCAATGTCCTTGGAAGACGAATAAGAACCGATGATCCTGTAGGAGTGTAGCTTTCTTTATAGTGAATCCATAATTGTCAGTTAGATTATAAAGTTTATGTAACAGCGTTTTGTGGTTTACGGTGTGGTATGAGCAGAGAGATAAACAAAAGCTACACCTATAATCTTTTTCTGCATTTGTAATTAGACTATTAAGTTTTTCTTCTTTTGAAAAAAGTAGTGGTCTTACTAAATTCCATACAGACTACTGAAAAAAAACACGAGCTCGCTACCGCGAAGCCAGAATTCATGCAACATTTCGACACTTAAGAGATTTGATATTAATAGATCTATGATCATATTATAAAAATTATTACACACTAAGAATAAATATTAATAGAAGAATGGATAAAATTCCGATTAAAAACTAATCGAAGGTGACTTTTTGGAAATAAATCGTGATGAAAATTATATGATTCAATAGCAGCCATATTATAAATTGTGTAGTACACTAATTCATCATGTCCCTGTATTTTTTGTGGGGTTTTAAGGCTCGTCAACGGCAAGGTCATTAGAGCCCTTATGTCCCGGTACCTTAACACATTGTCATTACCAGGGTTACGTATACACCGGTGGTTTTTCCCTTAAAAAATAATGTACTGTATTCAATTTCATCTTTCTCTCTTTTTTATCTTGTATTGGTTTTTCTTTACTATCCACATCTTCCTCAGTTTGATACTTCCACTTATATTGTTTCATCTTATCTTATTTCTTTTCTTCCTATGTTCCATTCTTATCTGCATTCCTTATTGTTCTAATTTCTGTTACATAATCCATAAATTCTGTATATTTACTTTCGTTTCCAATTATAAATGCCCAGTCATTCAAATTAGTAAAACCCTTTGTCTTAATTATGTCAAACCATCTTCCCCTCTCTGCCTCCGTTATCCTGCATTAATAGACTTGTGATTGACATCCTCCGTCCCATTTCCACAGATGCAATTACGGTCCTCTGCTATGTCAATTCTATGCAAGTAGTTGCCATAATTTCTCTGCCCAGTCAGTATTTGTGTTTGTAGCATGTTAGGATTAACCCATTCATTTTTCTTAACGAAGTCAACATTAGTTATAAATGTATGTAAGTGTCTTCCTTCCTTTGCTGCTGTCCATCGTATGTGCCAACATTCGATTAACACTTTCGTTATGTTTTTTTTTTCAATCCATTCTCCTCTTGGCATAATATCTGTCCATCCAGCATTATATATCCCTACCGTCTCATGTTGTATCTTAAATAATATTAATCTATAACTAAGTCTATAGGTAGATATCCCGTTATTACTTGCAGTGCTTTTGATGAAACTAATAACAGCTATTCCACCGAAGTAAACATAACCGTTGTAAACTTGCCAATTTCTTTCAATTATTCATTAATTTTGATCTCCTATACCACGCACTACAACAGTACAATATTATGGGTTGGAATGCTGATCTACGAGTATATCTTACTTGACAGACATTTTTTCATGTCATTCTTAGAAACTCAGTTCAACCGTCCTTTAAATGAAATTGGTTATGACAATCAATCGTTCGTGAAAATCGATTCTTTCAACATATTTAGAATGTATATAATGCCATTTATATTTAAAACGAAAAATATCAACGAAATGGACCAAATCATAAATAAGATATTCAGAAGTATTTCACTCAAATTAATTGAATCGATTGAATGAAATGATTGAAAATAATTGAAAGTGCTATACATATATTCACTTTCACAATGAGTTGATTCTATTCTTCTGAAGAATTTACTTTAATTTTGCCCAATGCAACCGGAGAGTTATATAATCAGCACCATTATGCACTTGAATTGTAGTCTCTTTGGAATCATCAAGAGAGCGTAAAACCAATATATTTCATAAACAGAACAGAAAAAATTCAAGGAAGCAATGAATATATTATAAAAATTTTGTATCATAAAAAACTGATGCCTTACAAAACAATTGCAAATTACATTTTTGCATTCTAGTGGCAATATTTCTTAACACTAAAAATTTGTTATAATCCGTAATATAATAAACTTGGTTAGTATAAATACATCACATATATGCAATAACTTTTAATACTACCAACATCGTACTTCGTCATACAAAATTAGTTTTATTTATTTTAGATTTCACGTTATTCTGTGTAAGATAATGGGAAGTATTTAAAACAAGCACTAAAGTACACTTAACTTCAATGAATCTGAAATGTACTGCTTATTGAACCAAAGGTTAATCAGAGAGTAATGTATAACATTTTACTCGTAAATGTAATATAAATGAAGATCAATCATTATTAATTACTTTTTTGCAAAATAATAAATCCAAACATTACATGTAAATTTTGGACGCAGTTAAATGTGATTTCTCACGCTTTTTACACGCCATTTCCAACAGATTTCGCTCGTCCGCTGAATCATTTCACAATTGTGTTTTTAGAACTTCAAATTAAGTCCCATGATAAATAACACATTTGATCATGGAGTGAAATATGATGTTACGATATTTATGAATAATTTTTAGAGTTCATCTAATCGTCCAGCTCATTTCTCGTCTTTTACAGAGTCGATTTCCTAAAATTAATGAATAGAAAGTAAATATAAGAATTACTAATAAAACTTTAATGACAATACATGATGATCGGATACACAGTTGTTGGGGAGCAACAAGCAATGCTTATCGTCTTCTTATAACAATAACAGCCGTGCGCAACGGATTATACTTTGGAAGAAGGAGGGAAACCTATTCGTAGTGAATCCCCAAACGATTACTCATCTCATAGGGGAGTCTGTCCAACACGAGTACGAATAATTGCAAGAGCTTCCGATAGCCACTCGTCAAACCTGTCTAACATGTACGCATTTCGAATCTTAGTTAATATTATTAGTCCATATATTTCCCGTTGCGTATATTTTGCAAACGTTTACTCCCATTTACAATACGGCACTATTTTCTGGGGCAATTCCGGTCAAAGAGTTCAAACTTTTAGAATTCAAGATTGTTCGGATAATTTGTAAATCTCACGCCCGAAACTCTTGTAAACCTTTATTTAAGGAATTAAATATTTAACACTTCCATCCACTTATATTCATGAAACGGTTTTGTTTGTTAGGATAGAATTACTGAAGTGCCACCCTTGTTTCACACAAAAGTAATGTTCACGAACTCGTATCAGGAATAATATTAATCGTCCTAGAGCGTCAACCGCTTTGCCAAAAAGGGTTGTATCATTCGGGAATCATTCTACACAATTCCCTCCAACAAAATATAAAAGACATTATTAAATTGAATCCCTTCAAATCTGAGGCAAAAAGCTACCTACTGCACCAGTGCTTATACGGTGTAAAAGAATTTATTGATTCTAATAAAACTTAGTCATCTTATACTTTATCATACAATTGCTGTAGTACTTTCAAAAAACTCATAAAAATTTCAAAACTTTTCCTGTATGCTTGTATTGTGTGTTATTATTCATATAAGTTTAGTGTTATATGCACTCAACCTTGGCTCGGTTGAGAACATTAATTCTGCAGGCCCATCCTGGCCCGGGTATTTCTCCGGTTTTCCTTCGGGTAGAGGCGGATTTTTTCTAAAGACTCGCTAGGTTCCTACCTAGGGGTGGCATGTATTGAAATAATAAATCTCGAACTTAATGTTTTTTAATACGATTTATAAACAATACCTTCCGAATAGTCTATAGTTTGAAAATAATAAGTACTTCTGAAATAACTTCTTTGTGTTTTATTAAATACAAATTTGTTGGTATTATGTTAATTTTATAACATGTACCGAACAATTTTTATTGTTAGGAGTGTTATGTTATTATTATTATTGTTAACATGAGTAAAACTTCGTAAAGATGCTGGTCGCAGCCAAGATGTTGAAATGACAACCTTTCTAATCGTTGGGGTGTGTTGTGGAGTGGACCGCTTGGCACTCACCCTTAGCCTGGAGAACCTCGTATCCTCGTATCCGAATACCTGAACGGTGTCTCGTCTACGTTGCCAAGGGAGTTTGTCTAACACGACGAGGCACTGCAGGGGACCCAACGCATCCACGTCGTTATAACAACAGTCTTATTAATCGTGGACGAGCATATGTGAACTACTTGGCGGGTTCTTAAACTGGATACGCTGTCTAATCACGTATCTGGAAGAGATAAGTAGGAGGGAATCCCAGTGGGTACTCAACCCAAATAGAAGGGGCAACTTTTATAACATGTGCAGGAAAGTGAAGTTGTAGTCTAGTGAGAAGATTACCGCGCAACATTTTCCAGCGAAGTTTCCTCTCTGAGCTCCCATTCTACTGATACAGGAACCTGGTGGACAACTGGACCGATGCCTATCACGCAGAGCGTCGAGCCCTTCCTCAGGCCGATAACGTGAAAAACGGGCAGAACCTGCTTGCAAGTAGTAGGAAGCATGACAAGTTTCCGGATATCACTCAGTATCCAAACTTGAGGAGGCAGGGAGGGGTACAAGCTCTTAAGTGGCCACACCTGACGCCCCTAACTTGGATTGGCCTAGTTGGAACAGTGTATGGCAGTAGTGTTTGGTGGCATAGAAACAAGACGAAACATGTTTTACAAACATTGGACAAGGTACAGCATCTCTACTTATTGAAGTTAGGAGGAACGAAAAGAACGGTGTCGACAGCAGCTGTAAACATTTTTCACAGAATAATGCCAATAGACCTGACAATATATAAGAGGTACTTACGATATGAAATTCATAAGAAAGGAAGGATTCAGATAGAAAGAAGATGTGATACAACAGATAAGAAATGGAAGAGTAAACGAATGTTGCTTGTGGAGCGGCAGATACGATGAAAAAATAATGACAAAAGGCGATGTACATTTATAAGAAAAGTGGATTTTAGCTGTAGAAATACGAAGTGGTTCATAACAGGTCACACGGTACTTTAATATTCCACAAATCACGGAAATTTCAATGGATATTTGTATAGAATTGGGAAGAGAGAAGAGGCAACATATCATTGTGGAAGAGGAGATGAAACCAATGATTATGTTTTGTGGGATTGAGAGGTTTATTGTGCAGAGAGGGCAAAATATTAGCAAATGACATTTTCAATACCAGAGGCTACACAAATTCGATAAAAGATGAGAAGACGCATAATACATTTGAAAATTACGTAGAAGGATTATATAAAATAAAAGAAGTTTTAAAGAAAAGATTGTACATTAACAACATTGAAATACAACAAAGAAATGTATAAAGAGCTTAAACGAATATGAGGAATAAAAAGTCTCGTAATGTTTCACAAGATAGAAATAGGACAAAAGAAAATAAAGAACCTGTAACCATATATAAATAGAAGTGTAGTCTAGTGAGAAATGCCTGGCAAAATGATGGTTATTAGGGTGTGACATACAGATTTTGTGGAATATCGCTGGTACATGTAGAGTTTGGAATTAGCATGTGGAACTTAGAACATTCTTCATATTTTTATTATTAGCACTCACAAAGGTTTCAACAAAACGCCTTGAATTATGATAAAGGTTATTTTTTTAAAGCATTATGAGTTGCATCATGAAACAAGTAATATATGATGATGTTTCATTAATTTTCCATAATTATAATATGGCGTTTAATCAGTTATTTTTGTTTCTCCTGTAAAAATATATTTCTTTCACTTGGGAAGTACTCATTTTGTTGCCTCAATTGTGCAACCCAATGTTGTACTAAATGTGAATAATGAGCAAACAGTTTTCGGAAATTTTCCTACAAATCTGAACGGTAGAGAAAAGAGGAAACGTCCGAATGACAACCAGAATTATATAACCCCTCCCTAACTGTTTCTCCCAGTACGTTATAATCATAGATTATTTTGCATGTGAGAAGCTTTTGCTCTGCTCAAAGTGTAACACCATTTTGAGTTTGAACTGCTATTCTGTATGCAAATGCAGTGGATAGTAATGACGCTCAAGCCTCCACCGCCCATCTTCATCTACACCACCCATGGTTGCCAACAGCATTTCTCAAAAGGCAAATCGCTGGCCACCAGTGCATTTTATTGTTCTATTCGTAGTTTTGAGTGGTTTGCTGTATTCTAGGCGATAAATATATTCTTGTCAATAACTGCTTTACTTTATTTATTTCCATGAATGTTTAAGGAATTGAAAAGAATTATTGAACGGACGTGGGAAATAAACTGAAAACGTTTTCCAGATGTGATTCGCCCACGGGGGTAATTCCAGATGTGGTTCAACCACGTTTCAAACTTGTTTCATCACTCAGTCATGTTCATCATTTTTACCATTACACCTTTTCAAATTCTTCCGTCTACCTAAATATGCACTCTTTCATTGTATTGTACCGCTTTCTTTCTGTCAAGCTATTTTCTATGAAAGAGTCGTCTTATGTTTCAATGAAAGGATTTAATAACTGTTCTCATCTAATTGAAGCGAAACATATTCTTATTTTTCAGAATTGTGAAGATAAGAAAAGAGGGAAGAGAATGCGGAAAAGCTTTTATTTGTACATACATTAATAACCATGTAACTACATAGATAATACAACAACACGTCCAAAACTTTTCATATACAGAACCCCTCTCTTAGTTCATAATCAACATTTGTAATATCTAAATTTATTTCACTGTCTTAAGTTATCTTACTTCATAATTTCGGTTCAAACTTTTCAACGTCATGAGAAACAGTTCTTTCATTAAGGATATTTTTTTCATATTTCTCTGAAATTCAGTTCCTATCATTTTACTTCATTATCTGATGACATATCTACAGAGAATTTGCTCATTTATTTGTTGTTCTCAACTCAATTATTATGAAATATATCTTTACCTCCACTTTATTTACCTAAATTATGCCGAAGTTCTCAATAATTTCGCAAACACATGTAGATATGACGCTATATGAAGGAAATACTTTCCTATCTCGTGTTAAGTCGAACTTGGATAATGCGAACCTAAAGGAACCTGTGAAACTTTCCAACTCTCCAAAATTCAAATTACTCGTTCATTTAATTAGATAAAAAGGAACTAAACATTTTTGCAGTTTTAAATTTGTATCATCCAGGAAATATTGTATTACCAAATGTTCTAACTTCACCCAATCGCAAAATAATGTTATTAAACGACAATTTTGAAATGAGGAACAGTAGAGATTGTTTTCTTTACAAAACCTATTTTTTAAATGTATATTTCAATGCACAAATGCCAACCTTATTAAAACAGCAATGTTACAGTGCTTTGTTCAGCGCATTAGTCATTTCTATAATATTGCCACTTATCTCATGTTTTTGCTTGGTTTTGGCGATTAGCGTAAGAATCTCAAGTTCAGCAGAGAACGTCACGATTCTTCCAAGGTAAGTCCAAGAGTTGGAGGATGACAGTAAAAATGGAAAGAATAATCCAAAAACTACCGGAAACATGAGACAATAATATACCACGTCGTTGAAGTAGATAACAGAATTTGCAGTTCATACATTAACATGCAGATAACAGAATTTGCAGTACATTCGTCCTATGAATACATGTTGAAAGTTCGAAATATCAAAAAACTTTTCGAAGTATCCTCGACCTTTTAATCTTGTTGTATTTGAAAATTCTAGGGACCAAACGAAAAGTTCGACTGTATTTACTTTCATAACATAAACGTTCAGTGGGTGCATTCAAACTGAAGGATAATGACAGTGTAGGAAGCAATGCCTCCCGCCATGCTGAGGAGTACGCCCACATCGATGGCGAAGAGGCCGCACGCTGAGAAGCGCAAAGGACCCAGCGCAACTTGCCGCCGCAGACGCGCCAATTCCGCTCGCACCGACGCCGGCGGCCTCTCCAACAGCGCACGGCTGGTCAGCGTCAATGCGCGCCATGCGGCATTCACGCAATGGTGACACACTGTCGTCACGGCCACGGCCTGGAAACAGAGACCAAGTCGAATTGAAAAACAACGCAAATATGTCAGGTGGAATGTGGGGAATACTGCTGAGAGATTACTTCAAACAGTGAACTACTATACAAACAAGCAAGAATACGTAACACAAATTGGAATGATAAGATACGTAATAAAAGCAAGAACGTGACACAAAGGAAAAGCAGGTGACGAATAAAGATCGCCATTGGTCTTTCGTCGAAAGAATGGGGGCGAAATTATTGTTAGAGCACAGCAAAGAAAGAAGAAGAAAAAGAGAATGAGAGAAAACCTGATTTATAGCAATTTAGTGGCCTTGAAATGACACTAGTGAGTAGGGAACCTATACATAAATATAAATAGACTCAGCGGTCTTATGTACCAGTTGTCTGAAGGGGAAAACGAAGTTTGGAGTCTTTGTCTCTCTCACTCGTCGACTTGGGTGGGGGAGCTCGATTCCACTCTCTGATTGCTAACTGCTGAGCACAAGCCATTGTGTCCCTTCTTTCCTTCCCTCCTCCAAGTAGGTGTGCGAGAAAGAAGGTGACACTTCACAGTAACTTGTCTCATGTTATCAGGGTCAAGCTAAGTCTATTTATGTCTATAGTAGGGCAATCTGATGACAAAGATCAATTCGTAAAATATCTAGTCGTTCGCAAGAAAGGTTGAATATCACCTGCTTTAGCATAAATATTGAATGTTACCCACCACCCTTTATTTTGTCGATATTGTTTATTTAAAATTAAATCATTTAAAGCTATTACGTCACTATTACCTACACCTGTTCCCAGAGGTGGAACTAGACCGTAACCAAGGGGGAGGGTTAACCGGAGAGGGTTCTGGGAAGCATTTCTGTTTGAATTTCATGATTTTACAACACAAATTTTATAAATATCAGCTTTACAAGTACAACTCATGAAATAGATAACAGACAATTAACAATATTAAATAGTAACCAAATTCATTAATTGTTTAAAGTGACATTTTTTAAGTTTAAAACAGTAAAAAGAGTTTTACAAGTTTTAAAATTTGTCACTATCCTTGGGCCCTTGATCGGAATTGATAGGAGGGTCCCTTGCTTGTTTCCAGAGAGTAACTTAGTTTACTATCCTGCACGTGGTCATACGCAGTTAGCAACAGCTTTTTGACAATAAAGTTGTTAGTATATCCATTTATATTTTGTGTAGTGCTATCTTCTGGGTGTGGAGAGAACTATATATTGTACCTAGAGTTCCTCATTAGATATTGTATGTTCTTTGCGGCTGATCTGTTGAGACACGAGTTTAATTAAGAGCTTCTGTGTAGTAATGATATGTGTTGTAATGCTTTGTTGACTGAATGTATACTTTGTTATAGTTATTAATAAAATAAGTAAAGATCAAAAGCATATACTTAATAATTAACAAAAGTTTATTTATTTATTTATTTATACTGAATGATAAGGACTTCGCGGCGAAATCACAATTTTATAAATATACAAAGCAAATATTTGATGAAAATATGTTTTAATGCAAACATAATGAACAAATAACAACATTTATGAAAGTTATAAAATAAAATTACAAATTTTGTAGGATATATTATTTAAGACAACTGTTTTGAAGAGGTCTTCTTAATTCGAGTACCGATAATTAAAGTATCTACTAGTGAGATAACGGACAGTTTACAACGTACTTAGATACTATAATTGTGTATACACAAGGTACCGAAGCAAAAACGGCATACTGTAAACGAAAAGAAATACGCATGCCGTGTATTGATGACATGAAGCATGCAGAATAGACAAATTTCGAACGTCTCAAGATCGCCCCATCCTCTGTGAAGCAGGTAAAGGGCTGCCTACAGTCTCACGTTAATAAAATTAGAGGCTAGCCGTGATTTGCGCTGTCTGTAATTCGGTTGTACTGTATTACTTATACAAGAATTGCAGAGTTTTGCGTGCATGGAACATACCCAGTGAGTCGCTTCATCTAGTTCATATAATACGCAGAAGTTATAATACAAATTTGTATTACGTTTGCCTATAACATGTAAATTAAGTGTGTGCAATGTCTGGTTATACTTTTACAAAGTATGCATTAATCTGTCGAGAGGTCAGGTTCAATGGAGGACCATAGCCCCCTTAGCTCCCACCCCCTTCATATTCAACACTGCCTGTACCCACATAAGGAAGAAAAGTGAAATCATCATCATCATTATAATAAAACGACAAGCACCTCATTTTGTTACACTCTTTTAAGGGGTATTATATTAAGTAATATACCAATATTGTATTAAAAATTAGCTCAGCGTGTAGTCCATGATTCAAAGATCAAAGTTTTTTGAAAAATAACATTGTAATATTTATAATAATTGTATTTAAACGTTGAAGACAGAGCTTCCTGTTATCTCAGTTCTGTTCACGTAAAACGTTCGAGTTAACTGCCGTCAGCTGCGAATGACCACAAGTGAGGTTATGCGTGTTCTCGTAAGCGCCGAAGTTATTATAATACAACATGTAGCACGTTATTTTGTTAGACATTTTAGAACGTTTAATTGACCAAAATTACAATAAAAATTAGCTCACCTTCTAGTCATTGTCTGAAAGGTATGTGTAATCACAATTTATCGCAAATTACGTCACACAGTTGTCGACGTAGTCACACAGGTGACATCTACGCTTGGTTAGTGAATGGGACGAAGATCCAAGAGCGTTGGGGGCAAAACCCAATGAGCTTAATAGTGTGAAACGAGTCAACTGAATATAAAATGAAAAATAAATGAATAATGAAATATTATATGAAAATCAAGAAGTGATAATAAAATGTGCATTTATGGCAAATTTCTGTAATACATAATTTAATTAATTCATTAAGTTTTATTAATGTCGAAAAATTATGTTATTGAAGATTAATTCTAGACTGGCACTCGAAAGTTCAATGTTAGCAGAAAAAATGGCACTCGAATGTTCAATGTTCGGACCTGCTAGTTACTTTAAAACTATTATGCTAGAATCAAACCAAAAGTTGAAAGGAATGTTGAGCATTTATTTTTTACTCAACATTTTATATATTATTAAGTAATTGTCATGGAAGATCATAAAGAATAAAATCAAGGTAAAAAGGTGTTCAACAGCATTGTTCAATTACTTTTTAAAAATTTGAAAAAATATTTTTTCTTTAATAAAGCATAGTTTTTTTGATTTTTTAAATTTGGACTTTAGGGGTCACCAACATCTAGGTCATCAGAGCCCTTTAATAAAGCATAGTTTTTTTGGTATTATCAGAAATTTAAATGTTAATGGTGTGATTGAAAAATTTGAAGCTCTGCCAACCACAAATGTTTTAATACACTGAAATTGTACTTGGAAATGTTGTTTTTTAAACTATGCTTTAAAAAAAATAATATTGTCCTAAGACAATCATGTATCATTTGTTCATGTAGCAAGTTGATATTAAGTGAAGATATTAATGCTAATATTAATAAAATTAAAATACTGTATTTATTCAAGAATTAGATTCACTAATCATAGTACGATGTAATGTCATCCAAGTGTCCCCCGACTCCACCTAGCGGCATCCAGCTTTCTTTTATTTCTTAAAACATTTACTTTTACCTATCGAGCTAAATATTCATCCGGCCAAACGTTCACAAATTAAATTTTAAAATAAACTCTTTGGGAAAATTGTACTATTATAAGTACAGTAGAAGTGATTCTTTTGAAGAACTAGTTTGATATCAAAATATTACATAAGATATAACGAGGAGAGTAAAATGTAAGAAAAATACGAACTCACCTGTAGTGTATTGACAACTAACCAGAAGGCGTAGAATTGTACCCCACTGATGAAGCTGTGGTACACGCACGAAACAGTGACCGTAAACACGTATGCGAGCAGGAGCAGCAGTGGGAGGCCGAAGGCAGTAGCCAGGCGACGTGCAGCTTCACTTAAGGCGTCATGGCAGTGACGTAGGTCACGAAGTCTAGACGCCCCGCCACAATTACCACTGCAAGCCTCAGAATCCGTCTCGTCGAACCAGTACTCATTCACAGCAGAGTTGATGGGTGTCGCAAATTTAACTGCAGGAGTGAATGAGCTTCCGGGTGGCAAGTAGCTTCCAATCAAATGTCGATTCGAGATACGAGACAGAGTAGTGCCAACATCCCTAGTCGTGACATTTCTGGAGGTCGAACCGTTTATTTGTACACTCGCTCCGTGTTGCAAGCTAGAGAAAGATGGCAAAGGGGTTGACAGTTGTGGTATGCTGTTGCAAGCGTTGGAGGGGACAGGAAGTAGGTGAAGGTTGGTATGCATCAACGAGTCGTGGTGACTTTTATGAAAAGCTGTGGAAGTGAGGTTAGAGTTCAGTGATGAAGAAACAGGGAGATATGAAATAACAGGGGGTGGTAATGCATAACATAGGTTTTCTTTTGAGGTTGTACCTGAGGGAATAGGAGGTTTGAAAGTCGACATATTTCTGGAAAGAAAACGTGAGGATGTAGAATTATCCCTAAAACAAGTCAAGTGTTTGTTGAACGTAATTTTAGCGATGTAGGGTTCCATTATAAGGGGTAGGAATTTTTTCTGAGCATCAGATACCCCTAGATGGATGTAGTTAGAACTAGGAGAAATGCGAGGGGATGTAGTAATAACATGAGTAGATGTAGTTGATTCGCAATTATTCATAATCTTGCTATACGTAGTGGTGGTAGCAGTAGTAGTCGTAGTAATGACCGTTGTTCTCGTGGGATCTGTAGTCGAAGGGGGAACAGAGAGAGGAACTGCCGTATTGTTGGAGCAGAAAGACGCAACCGGGGAGCAATTTCTCTTTTCGGTACATTCTCTCCTAATACAAACGCAAGCCGTCGACTCCTGGATGCTGGAGGGGTGCATCTCTGTAGCGTTCTTTCCTCCAGCAGGATCTCCCACAGTACATTCGTCTTTTGAATTCTTTAGTTCTTTTGTTTCACATTTCTTTGTTTCATTCACGTCCGCGTTTTCTTTCTCTCTTGTTTGATTTTTTTCTTTTGAAAGTAGATGTATTTTATCAGGTTCATCTGTTGTGTTGTTTCTTTCATTTATCCTCTCCATCTTCACCTCAGTATCCGCCGCATCTGCACTTGGCGTTCGCTGAGCAGAACAAATGCTACTATCGTCTTTCTCCTTTCTTACTTGATCAATAGTAGGACTACTCTTCCTCTTACAATTTCCTGCAATCTTAGTATCGAAGCCATTACTTATTTTAATTATTAACTTTCCATTATCCTCGAGAGTAACATTCCCTTTATCGTGCAATTGAGAGTCGCGTATTCTTCTCGCAGATTTTTCTTGAGAACTTTCTCCTTGCCTTCTCTCTGCAGCGAACTCTCTTGTTTCTTCAGTTCCAGATATTTCGTCGTCCGCGATACGCGCAGACGCATATGAGACGCGCGCAGTGTTGCCTCTTTCTTCTTCTGATCCCTTTCTCTGGGTGCCCGCTCCCTCTTCGAAGCTCGAACTCTCAACTCCACGCACTCCGAAGCCTTCTTCACTTCCTGGCCTCTTCATTCCAAAATATTCTGTTCGTTCAGTCGTTGGAATGTCCTCAAATTTGGAATTCCCGACGAGAGAATTTGTGAGTTGGAGAGCATCGCTGACATTATCTTCTGCTTGTTTCTCAAAAGACATTTCGCTAGTTTGTTGGTTCACGGTCTCTCTTTGCTCCAATTGCGACTGTGAGTGACGATCGAGTTTGTCCTTCCCTTGAAACTCTTCCAATTCCGAACTCTTGTCGATACTTACCATCGATTCTTCGTTTTTATCGGTAGTTTCTGCGAGGGGCGCGCCCTGAGAGGAAAACCTTCCTAGGGTTTCTGATCCCTTTCTCCCTTCAGATTCCTTTTCAGCAATGAGTCCATCTTGAATACAGTTCTTCGTCCCGTCTGGCTCCCTGTTCTCGTGGTTCACCACGACCGACTCCTCGTCAGTCGCTGCAGGAAGGTCGACGCCACTGCGAGATGCAGTCGAGCCCCGCAGTCGATGCTCTTGTCTCCTCTTCGCTTCTGCTCTCCGGCTCCCTCCGGCCTCATAATGTGCTGCGTCGTTGTCAACGTCACCTCCAGGCGCCTGCTGCCTCAAGTTGTCGTCGTCGTCTTCAGGATCTTTGGAGTGAGGACTAAGTGACGTCCTCTCACTTCCTGTTGCCCCAGTACCGATGGCCTTTTCTGCGTCGTCACCACAGTCTCCTCCCTCCGTGTCAGCGTCTTCGGATGACATATCGCTGCTTTCTGAATCCCCGATACTACGAGTCACCGAATCCGTCACATCGCCGCCGACGTCACACACTCCGTCATCGATGCCGATCGACGTGGCCGACGTTCGATTTCTCGCACTCATCCACGAGCGCCGGAAGCCGGAATCGTAGACGCAATCGCATCTGTCGTCACTCTCGTAGTCGCTGTCCATCTCCGAGTAGTTGTTGCCGGGAAGACTGGAGAAAGGAGACGACGCTTCCAAGACGACGTCTCCGTGCAGCCGGAGCGGCTCGGAGCGGGAGCGAGTGCAGCGGAGGTGGCGAGAGGTAGCGGCCGGAGCACAGCGCTTGCGGAAACGCATGCGCGTGACCGTCCCCGACGCCGTCGCGGGGAACTCCCCTGCTGGAACACCGTGCCCGCACTTGCGCAGTTCCTCCTGCAGGGTGCGCCAAAAGCGGCTGTCGCGCGCGACGCGGTAGCGCAGCAACAGCGTGTCCAGCTGCGCGTTAATGCGTCGGAAGCGGTCGAGCAGGAGGACGACGAGGTTCACGAACTGCAGCGTGAGGGCAATGTTGAAAGCGTGTGGAATCTGCCCCACGGCATAGATCAGCCAGTCCACGATGTCCATGGCGTCTGACTGGTAAACCACATAGGCGTCCCAAGCGAAGTACACTGTCAATACTACGAAGTATAGGGACACCTGAGAACAATATTTAGAATAATTTTAATATTTTTGCACGATAATTATTCCAAATTAAACTAAACAAGTAGTACGTCTGTCACTTCATTTCAATTACAGTGATGAACTGAATTATTTAAGTCTTCATTGGAAATACTTCTGTCATATTAATATGTGTTAATTGATCTAGTTTCTTTATTATTATTATTATTATTATTATTATTATTATTATTATTATTATTATTATTTCTCTCCAGAATATCGTGAGAAACTTTAAAGAATGGAAAGTAAAAACTTCAGTTCAAAGCTATTTCCTCAATCTACAACTCATCATTCTGTTTTACAATTCATCCTGCACACTTCTCTAACCAGTAGTGCACTCAGAAACCATCTCAAGAGTGACGCAAAGATGTGAAAAAGTAAAGTTATATGGGTGCATAAAACTACAAAAAATATATATATTTAACATAAAAATAAATATATACTCAAATAAGATATATATTTTATTTTCAGTTATGTATTAGGTGTAGTGTACAAACATTACATAATTTACCGGAAGATATATTTTATCCTCTTGGGGGCTGTCCGTATCTGTTCACACTCTTCGTCAGTGCGCCTTATCTCCAACCAAGTATAATTTTACGAAAGACAAGCTTAGAGAATTCACCAAATTTGGGAGAACTGCCAACCTACACAATTGATCCCCCTATGTCGTATACAACTCGACTAGTAATATTTTCATCTTATACGTTGGATTCACTACCACCAAACTTGACAAAATAACTCTAGGAGAACCTGTTCTTAAAATTGTATTTTTTATCCTTTGCAGAGTAGCACAAAATCACAATTCCCATTTACAAAATAAATTATCCACGAAATCTTAATTTTTTAATCCACTGAAAATTAAATTCATTTTACGGTAGTTTCTTCGTTGTTTCCATAGCGTTGGTACGCCCGTTAGTAATATTGCAAAACTACCAAACGAAGATTTTAGTGTTCGTGTTTCGTACGTACGCTTGTGTTTTCACGAGGTGTGTCGTTCTCGTTGAATAATTTCTCGAGCTAGTGTGTGTGTATTTTTTTTCAACCATGGCCGAGAAACGAAAAAGGATTCCTGCAGCTCAGAGTTCACTGCAGAAGTGTGTTTTCCATATGTACTCGTTCATTAAGAATGACCCTCGTGAAAGAAATATATTTGATACTGGAAGCGAAACTGAAGTTTTGATGAGAATTGCCCAATTACTAGGTGTAAGTATTAATTATGATTTCATGTTAATCGTAAGTTATCAATGAAAATTAGTATGTAATACAAATATGTGCATTTAGGTTAACCAACAATGAACACTTTTAGTTCAGTTTAATAAGAGAGCTATAGAAATCTCTTAGATTGCGGTGAACCTCACCGCTAGGTAACAGATTAAACATGTTACGTCGAATGAAAATGGGAGACGAGACCGGGGATCGAACCCGGGACCTTGAGCTTTGCGCGCTCATGCGCCTACCGACTGCGCCATCCCGCTCGCTACCCGTGCCCGTCTACCATTCTCATTCAACTTGTGAAACCCAAAGACCTCTGAGGTGGCCTCGTAGAGGCTAAACTCCTCATCTGAGGCGACTCCCTTAGGAAGTACTTTATTTGGGTAGTATTTTCCATTTCTGGTTCACAAACATAGAAATCTCTTAGATTGCGGTGAAGTACTTGTATGCTAATAATGTAAATTATTAATTTAAAACTATCTTTATGACTCATATCATTAAACAATTGACTAGTAATTTTTGGAATGTAAGATTAATAGACAATGAATATCTTTTATTCCGGTTAGTTAATATTTATTGAGTGTGAAAATATTTTCAAACTCCTGACTCTTATTCTGCATGTAATTATATAAGGCTGTGTATAATTATGTAATAATGTTTGTTCAATCATAGTTCATGACATATTAGACCAATAGTTCATAATAACATGGATAATTTGTAATTTTAACAATTTATAATCTTAAATTAAGGAAGTAATATTAATATCATGAGTTACTATGAAGTTAAAATTAATTTTGGTATGTAGGTATGTGGTCAATGATATTCTTGTGAAAGAAGGTCATCAAGTGCTTTGTTTACCCCCTTATCACTGCGAGTTCAATCCTATCGAGTTGGTCTGGGGTCTCACCAAGAGGTATTTGTTTGTTTATTTATTTCTTATATAATTTTTGCATAGTTACATTATTACAATTTGAATTGTATGTTACTGAATTTATAATAATGTTTATTTTAGGTATTATGACAAACACACAACGTCACAGCCAGGCCAGGGATTGGATCACACCAAGCAAGTTTGGGCTGAAGCACTTAATCAGGTAAGGGTTAGTTACTGAGCTAATGTTACTTTTAAAGTATCATATCATTATTTTCTTATTATGTACAAGACTGTTTAGCTTAACAATGATTCCTTCTAGATTACACCCGGTGTCTGGAAGAATTGTGTGGAACACACCTAGGCTCTGATTCTGGAGCGCTACAACCTTGAAGTGGAAGGGATCCCTGAAGTGGAAGAGTTGATCATCATCACACATGAGGGGAGTAGCAGTGATGATTATGATTATGATGACGACACATTGGCTACACCTCTTCCTGATTTTTGTGTTTCAGGTGCTGAGCCAGGACCCTCTTGGCGGTGAAGTCTCAATAAATTTTTAAATTTAATATAGTTCTTAAAAGTATTATAATAGTCTTCTTGTTATTCTTTTGTATTTTTAGGTTTAGGTTCCATTATCTACATTGTATTTTAGTAAGTTTCTGTTGTAGTAATTCGAGTTATGTTATTTTATAATTTGTAAATTTTAGTATGTCATTTGTCTTGTGAAATTCAATTATTGGTTTTTATATGAGTATTTTGTTTTCTCTTTACTATTCTTGTTCGGAAAATAAGCCGCCATACTGATTGGGGTTTTGCTTGGTTTTACTTAAGGTGTCACACCGGAATGGTCCCCAGTTTTGCTTCCTAGCATTAAATGTAAATGAGTTCCCCCTAGTTTTCTTCTTTCCTATGTATTTATTGTAAATAAATTTAATAAATATAGTATTTATTGTATAATTTGATTTACACGCTTTTTATTCTTTATCCTTTTGTACTTCATAAATTGCTTTGAAATTTGATTTATATCTAGGGTGTTGGTTGCGTTTCATGTGACCTTCCAGTTTTGATTAATTATGTGATATTTTCTTACCATTAAATAGTCAGACTGACATTTTCCAAGAAGTATCAGAAATTCATTTAATACTATGGTGTATTGTTTATGAAAATAAAATAAATTGATTACAATTAAAATGAGTAAAATTATCTCTTATTCAAAATTGCAAGTTCATCTTTAGTTAAGAGCTCAATTATTATTATTATAATTTATCGGACCAAAATTGCACAGATTTCGTACGTGTTTTATGCGATATATGTAGTCAAGTCAAAGCGAGTGTCGGGTTTTTGTTCTAAAACATTGGTGGTGGCTGCCCTGAAACACCACTCGAGTCCGCCTGGAGTCCGCCATCTTGGTGTACTAACTTACGATTACTTCAGTATACCATTCAAAGTAAAATGAAAATAAATCTGCAATCCATTTAATGGAAATGGGAAAGCGAATGTATTCTCAAATCATGCATTGAATAAATTTGTCACAATTTCGTACATCCTAAAAATTCTCATTCAATGTTCGTAATTTTCTCCTTTTTTCATGGTAATGTTGGTATCTAATTAACAGTATCTGAAAAGTTAATGAGATAAAACTGAGTTTGGCAGTTTCATATTTTTTTTAAACAATAGAAATAATTTATAACAAAAACTGATCTCATTTGGTGACAAATTTTATTTATTACAAATTATCTCTTATCGCGTTTCCGAGAACTGCTTTAATAGGGAGATTTGTTTTCCAACTTTTCTTTAAAATAATTTTTGCATAAATTCGATAAGAACTATATTCATATCAGTAGTCCATTTAGCGCCAACAGTTAAAAATATACGAAAATCAAAATTTTAATATTTATTTCACAAAAATATGACGAAAGAGGAAAATGACACAAAAAAGGTAAGATAAAAAACTTTGTGAGCGCTATCCAGTTTCAACAGAAGATCCGTTGTCCATGTAAAAGTTTTTGAGTTGCCTATACAATTAGTATTATTAAAACCATGTCAGTATTATTATTTAATCATAATGCAATATTCATTTTAAAATCGATTTCATTTTTATATTTATGTTAAAAGAGTTTTGAGGGTATTTTTGTTTCTCGTCCTCTTTAAAGATTGATTTCTGTGTCACCCAAACTCTTTTTCCAACGACAATCTTCACACAATAGAAAATGAGAATTTCAAGATGCATTAGTCGTAAATCTTGTACTAGATTTTAAAATTAACAAAATATCACACTGGCATTTATTCATAACTTCCTCTCATAAGATTGAGCGCAACCCAAGTCAAATCCGATTTCTACATTTCCTCCCACATGGGACTGGTTAAAACCAAAAAAACAAAAAACGAGAGTTTTGTTTTCTTGAATATAATGATCAATTGGTTCAAAGTCCATCTGTGTTCTTAAAGCTTAGATAATTCTTTGAAAACACCCACCTGTAGATTGAGGAGCGCATAGGTGATTTGGTAGACATGTGACGCATCGCCAGCTAAGAGCACTCGATCCGCCACCGCCACTCGCCGGAGAGCGCCAGCCACGTGCCGTCTCTTGAGACCGCTCAGTTGACCCACTGTTGCCACAGCCGTGCCGAAGTGCAATGCCTGTAAATAAATGCCCTTTACTCCTTCTTTTCAGAATCAATATATTTCATGTAATTCAACCGACAAACAAAACAATTGAAGTGTTATGCTTCTGATGCCCCATAAAGTGACTCGATTGTGTATTTTGACGTGCTGATCACGAGTACGGTGTATATTTTGCTTCAGCACTCACCAGTTGTTGGTAAACCTCAAAAATAAAAATACCTAAAAATATGGAAAAGTCCTTGCTCAGTTGCCATCAAGACCTACGTGAAATCAGGATGTCCATCATACCTTACGTTTAAATATCTTGATGCAGCGAATACGAGTCTCGTGTTTATTAATTTACCACTTTTATTTTGTGTGTGCCTGTGTTATTTACGTCTTACATGGTTTGTTTACAAGTTTGTCGCTCGGAATTCTAAACATAAATAGGTACACGTAGTATAAATTTCGTCACATGAACTGAAGAGGAGTTATATTTCATGTTCAGGACATTGAGTGCCCGATGCAATTCTAATCGGAAGTAAACTGTTCCTTTATCTACTAACACTTCAAACCAACTACATAACTAACAAAATGGAGAGGAGCGCGGGGTTGAAAGTACCGATGTTGAGTAAAAGATCAAAATAACAAGCGAGATCAAGAATTCTCGGTTTGTAGACATATATTGTCAAATTTTATGTAGTTCATGAATTTATTTTTGTAATTTGCAATTATAAAATGGTTTATGTTAGACAACCTAGAGGAAAGAGGCGACGAGGCACAATTGATCCCGCAGTGGGACTTGTTGAGACGACGCAAATGTCGGTTGTTCCGTTCGGAAGGAGGGCATGTTAAATACAAGTAAATGAGATTTAAATTAAAAATTATAAAAATATTGGAACTTTTGTGCTATGTTTTTCTGAATCAAATAATACCATCTAACATTAATAGACTCTTTTTTCAAATCAACTCTTAATAAACTACTTGAGAAAAACAAAACGAGAACTTTTTTCTATATTTCTTCTTGCTTCAACTAATTAAACACAACGTAACCTAAATTAGAACATATAGACAGACAATTTAAATATTATACAGTACTTGCATTATTAAATATTTGGAAACAATAACTAATAATTTTTTAACAATCAACATTTTACGCAGTTTTACACAGAGAACATATTTCTCGTGCAAGGTTACTTTGCACAAGGTGCATTTTTCCCTTCATGAAAATATGAACATTTTAAACTTATTGTGAGAGGGTTAAAGTTTACCCCACATAATATTTTCTCCAGTGAAAACCGTCCAGCGGTACTATAATGATTTCCTGCACGTAACATAAGTTAATTTATGTTGTAAAAACACTAAACGCATATACATCAAGATCGTCAACTGAATAGTTATTTTCTTTTCTATTCAGTTTCGTTCACTCTTAGATTTTGAATTCATGGTCAGTCAGATGACTACGGGAATTTGTGACCACAGTGAGGTATTGAACACAAGACATTCAACGAGGCAAAATCATTCCACGTCTGAGCATTTACCAATAATATTGGGAAAGTATTGGCACCTCTAATGGCCTTGAGCAATTACAGATCGTGGGTTCAGACAATGGGAGATATGATGAATTTCTGACCCACCATGGGAACGATACATTAAAAAATTAACAGACATAAGTTAAATGAAGATAAATGTAACGGAGGTTAATAAAAGCGTCAGTGGTTTTAGAAATTAACTTAAAGGTAAAAAGTTGAACAAATACTAAATTCGTTAATTAACGATGAACGAATTAACGCTTTTCTACCCTGCTATGGTTATACATATAGATAAAAATGGTGGAATGAATCAATTTACAGACTTATAATTTTGTTTGTTATTGGTATTGAATTTCAGTTCATAAAAAGGTTTATGTTTAAATCGTGAAAATATATAAGGGAAATGAAAATTTTCCGTCAATTCGAAAATTAGGAATATTAAACGGTGGAAATCAGTCACTTTTGTCAATGTCTCATGCAAAAAACAAAAACAAAAGCACTCTAGACATATGAACTTAGGTACACGAAACTTCATTATAATGCTCATTACTAGTGCTCTCCTTTAAAACGCTCAAAACTAGCTCTGGGAAATTCGCAACTGCCAAAACAAGTTTTGGATGTTTTATTCGTCCAGTGGTCGAATTCGGGTTTTGTGTGTTATTCCGGCACTTCCTCGGCGTTGCGTATTTGTGTATTTGCCAACACGGCCAAGTGTAGATGAGTTTTTTTGTCTGTATTCGATGTATTTGCTCTACTGTGGCAAATGCGCAAATACGTGAACATCCAAATTCGTCCTTGTAACATCAGGACCAGTTCAGCCTATCGATTTGTGAATTTTCTTTTTTACGCATCTCACTAACCGGTTGCTGTTAAGATGATTACGGAGTCTAGCCGGACGTCGCTAAGAAGGAAGTGCGAGGGGTTTGGGACCCAAAGCTAAGCCTTTTACCCTGTAAGGTGCAATTGTCTGACCCGTTTCCTGCAATACAGAAAACAAAAAGGAGTGCTCGTCGAAGAATGCGGCCGGAGAGGCTGACCCACGCGCCCTTCCCTTTGGTATTTCATTATTTCTGAAGGGCAAGGATTTGACCAAGGCGAGGCCTACTATGGAATGTCGGTGGACCTCTCACCGGATATTGAGACAATGGCCATCCCGGGAAACAACCCTTGGGTGCCTGGCTGGTGTCATTGGCAGCTCGTCCTACCGGTGAAGACACGGCGTTCTCAGATAAGCCAAGGGGTAAACAACGATTTGCAGTGCTCATTGTGGCACCGAAGGCGTGGTCACGTGATCTCTGCTTCTGTATATATTGGGAGGGTTGAGAATCCTCGAGGATCTGAGTCCGCAGATTTCTTAGGATGTGACCTGACTATTGAACGGTCTTCAAGACCAGTAAGAGACTACAGTAGTAATCTAAACGCGCTTACTGCTAGTTGTGAATAACGTAACTTGTAACTGTTTGTTTATTCAAAAGTACTTATAAATTTGGAGATTCAGATAACCTAGAGAAGTTTTACGAATTTGTTGTCTTCAACTCAATTTATTTACGTGTAATTAATGCTTTCTGATAGCATTATTTGTGTAATAACAGATTTATATATTAATGATTTTGGGAGTTTGTCTCCGTTTGTAAATTCAGATTTCTATTTAATTTGTATTAAATCATTATTTATTGCTATTACACGTTTGTTTAATTACCCGGGAAACCGAGCTGGTGGCAGCGAGCTATCTACCATAAGGGTTGTGGTATATATGAGAATCCCACTTCTACCTAAAGAACCCACACTGTATCTGGGCTTGTGGTGTGTGGTTACAGTCCTCTTGTCGGTTTTTAGTTGCACATCAAAGGACTCAAATCAGGCAACTATTTGCGTGAATCGTCCACACTTGGTTTGCCGTGTTTCGGTCAATAGAGCGAGCGTGATGAAGATTTGTTTCTGGTTCTTTAACCTATATTTTGACTTATCTTATTCTACAGTTTCTTTAATAAGGACGGGAACATTTACGAAGCTGGAAAAACTAAACAGTATGAATATTTATAGAATTATTTCAATACATTCCGTCCCTCATTAGTATAAGAACACATATTTGGCAGTATTGAGTTATTTATGTGTTCAGTCCGTGTATGGATGGCATGTTTGTGAATACGTCAAATATTTTGCCACATACAGCCAATACGCTACACAAATACTGCAACGCCAAGTGAAGTGCCAACGTACCACACACACACTTTATATCAAATGAGAAACTATTAATTTAACAGTTTTACGCAGTTTTACTCAGATTTTAATCCAACGTTCGATTTGTAAATAAATTAATCTCATTTGAGTGAAAAACCTGCATTCATAATTTCAAAAAGCTAGAAAACAGGTTAAAAAGTATAATCAGGGAAACAATTACGTGTTGCAAAACATTCGACTTCACCCCACCGCATTGCCCGTGTCGCAACCGCAGCTAAAATGACTGCTGCTGATGCACGACTTAGATGTTTTGTGAAGCAAAATGAGAACGTAGTATTTTCGTTTAGGAGCTATTCCCATCGGCACTAGTTACCTCCAGCACTTTCAGCCTCGCGCTCCCCTACGGTTAAAGGAAGTACTCGATTGAGTACGTCTGATATAATAAAACTCAAATTGTAAAAAATAGTAGTAATAAATATATAATAGTCTTACTGGAATTAATTACGATATTGTTTAAATGGTAATGGAAGTAGGGAAAATAATTCAAGCTTTGCACATGTTTAAATGTGTGTCTGTGTCAGTGGTGAATTGAGTTAATCAATATGACCAAGGTTTGAAATGCTCTTAGTCAGGGATTCAGATAAGAAAAACAACATGTTTATTATTTAATGTGACAAAGGTAATGTATGAAAATTTGTCAGATATACTCAAAAGTAAAACAAGGAATACGTTATATAATATTTATTCCTGTTCGGAGAAAATCACAGAATTTTATTCGTTACTAAGTGCAAGAAGTTCCCTAGCACCAGAAATAAAAGAATATGATTTTATTCGTCATGCAAGCTCCAAAAATTAACGAATAACTTATAGTTCATTACATTTGTTAATAACAAACGAGAACTAAATTCCTTATTTTAAATGAGAATTTGTTTTCATTTTTTGTCTGGTTTTATAATGAATGATTTCTCGTTATAAAGGTACCTTGGTGAAAGAATTCGCGAGCACACTCTTGGCAGCAAACTCTGGATACTGCATGAGGACCATTCCGATGAAAAAGAGCGTAGCACTCAGCACGAGCAGCGCAGTCACGCACGCGGCATACGCCAGAGCACGGCGGCTGGTGCGAAGCGAACGTCCTCCGTCCTCCACGCAGAAGGCAGTCAGCCCCAGCGCCCTACTCAGCTGATACAGAGGGCGCATCGCGGAGAAGAGAGAGCGAGCCACGCGAGGGGAAGTGACCCCTTGCGCTGGGGATCGCAATGAGAAGGATGCGGACGTCTTCATGTCTGCAAGCACTACAATGCACCATACCAACTGCAATTTCCTCAAGGAATCCTACAAATAACGCTCATAAATTACTCGAACAAACCTCATGCCAAATTCATGAGATCGGTTTATTCATATATAATCGTCACCATAATAATACAGATTGTACCCTATTTTGAGATGCACTATTAGAGAGTTTACTACAATCAAACCATAATAAAAATTGTTTCATTGCGTAGCTCTTCCCTCAAATGGGATGCCAAATCACAATTTCATTCATACGTGGCATACAATATCATGTTATAAAGAAGAAATCCCTCCGAGTTTAATGCACATGGAAGTATTGAATTGCTAATAACGAAACATTCGATGCCTAAGAGATACCCACGCTTGGAACCACACATGTGCTACGGTGCAAAGAGCGTTTTAGGTGAAACCCTCCAGCGAATTTGTTGAGGTGAAACTCCAAATGAGAGTCTGGAGGAATTTCCCAGCGAGTGAAGAGAGTCAATTAAATAAAATGAGAAAACAAAGGGACAGTAAAATGCAATATGTACTATCATAAATAACCAATAAAAGTGGAATTTTTTATAAATTGTCTTTTCCCACTATGATAATTCATAATTTTATATTGTTTTATTGCTTTCGAAAAAAATGTTTCTTGAAGATTTCTAGACTTACAATCAAAGAAGAAGTAAACAAATGGCACAGTCGAGTGCTAATCCCTGCTAGTATGCTCATAAACTCATCTACACTTTTTTCTTTTCGTTCTATATATTTTTACATTTTCATAACTATATCAAGTCAATATCTCTGAGATTTAAAACCTCGTCTCCTAATCGATCTCTCGCATTGGTATAGCGGTACTTCAACATGAAGTTGCATTGTCCTGTATCATCATCAGTGTTTGTTTCCTTCCGAGTCCCAAGTAGAACAAAAGAATATTCAGGAAATATTTCCAGAGCAAGTTGTTTCATCTGCGATCCCGCAAGAGCGGACCACTGTAGCTTGTGACGTCTCAACGATGTTCTATGGACTGCATGTATTCTTACCTTTCGCGTTAGGGCATAGGGAGCGTTTTGTTTCTGATTCAGCAAACTATCAGCCCTGCTCTAATTAAATATTTTGCTTCTTGCGCCACTTTTCATTCTGTCACTTTATTTCATCACCAAAGGTGAATATAATTTGGTTGATTTGAATGTTAAAAAATCGTTCTATCGAGTATTTTAGTTTATCACACTATTTAGCGATATAAATAGTACAAACAATATAACACATACGTCATACGTCAAAATACGTAAATGCAATTGCTTGATTTGGTTACAAAGAATTACTTTGATGGTGATAATCACGAATCACGAATACAATTAGTGGTACGCAAACTACCAACTATACTTCGTAAATAGGAATGCAATAAAAACTGAAAGAGTTCTGTATTAACAGCAATAAGCAAAAATTGTTCAAATAAACATGTGCTACAACGGTATTGAAACAAAATTTTAAAAGAACCATATTAAGAGATGAAGATATAGATCATACTCGTAAAATCACACGTAAGAAGAGAAAGATCGAAAATCTAGAAGACCCAATATTATTGATCAACAACTTAGGCTCTATAAAAATTGAAAGTCAAGGACTTATATCCAAAATCGTCATTTGCATTACTCTCAATGATTATTTTTACATACATTTTATTCTATGCAGATAAAATCCGCGACGATTATGGCAGCTCCTTTGTCGCTTATAATGTTCTTGCGTCATTTCGCCTTTTCTCAGTTCCGTTGATAAAGATTATTCAAATCACCAGTGTATCATTGCTACGAATTAGTTCCACTCCCACATTGAGCACTTCTCGAAGAGAGAAACAAAAAAATTCGAACTCTTTTTAATTTTGTGTAAATTGCAGAGATCTATATTTGTTAGTTTCCACAATCCTGGTTTTGGTTTTCTTTACAGGATCGCGAAATTGTATTTTATTCTTTTATTTTAGTTAACACTGTAGAAAAATATTGAATTCACAAAGTCAAGTACTTGTGAAATGAACCGACAGAAGGAATTTTCTTTTCGTACGTTGGTCTCAACAATCTTTCACGGAAACGCGGAATAAAATTTCAAAAACATTCAACGCAGCGAAAATGAATACTAAGGAGAATGAATATTCTCTAGCAAATAAATCGCACTGCAAAGTGTCAATGAGTAGATAACCACGATTCACAAACACTTTAAAAAATAAAACAAAAACGTCGACTACTTAACGTGATAGAATACCCACCTTAAGGAGCAAAAAATAATTTTGTTGCGATCCACGCCATTATCTGTTCGTGGTGCAATGAAAGCGAACGTCCTTGATTGTCACGCACGGCCCCAAGCACGCGCGTGCAACACATTACATTCGCATCGTTGCACACGTATGCACCGTCGGAGCACAACTGGGGAGTATGAGCTTCAACTGGTTGTGCTTCAACTGTCGGCGTGAAGGTCATGGGAGACCGAGGGACACAGCGTGACTGAGGCATTACGTAAGACCATGCGAACACAACCGATAGGAAAGGAGAGGATTCGTGTTCCCTTTCTCACATTCTAGGATTCGAATACTCGGATGGATTAAATGGTTTCCACAAAAGTCCAAAAGCGCTTGTCAATGACTTGGGAAACAAATTTCAAGATATGGATACTTCATTGAGGTAAAGTTATTTTAGGAGAGATTTATTTTATAGTGAAGAAATAATTTCGCGAGCAAAATTTAAGCTTAGAATTTGTGATGCATGACGTATAACTCAAACATGTATATCCTCTTGAATATTTATAACAACTTAATTAGTATTATTTTTTACATTTATTATTTAGTAATTTTACAATTTTTACAAATATCACACAACATAGAAAATACTAACGAGAAGAAGAAAAAGATATTGATGTTATATATTGTATATCTCAATTGATATTTTCATGTTGGCATATTTTCACGTGTCCTTACAGTTACTAGAAATCGTTTTGGTATGAGACCAAAATACCTACTTTTATGTAACTTATTTTTAATATAGTTTAGTGGATTTCTCATAGAAAGTCACAATATACATTGAAAAGAAGGGCAAATTGTTCACATAACATTTCCTTAACTTTGGTTTTATCTTTTTCGGGTTAGGAACAAAAGAGAATATTTTCCTTAACTGATGGTTGGTGACAAAATATTCCGTTTCTAAACGGTAGTGCTTCTAGGAATTTAAGTGATTCAATTACGCTGCTTTTCTGTTTCCTGATGAGTTGACTATGTTGCAAATAGCTCTGTTAGAACACTCTTCTCAAGATATATAAGTTCTGAAACCTAACGATTTCAGCTTGCTGGATGTAATTCATCCGAAAGAATAGTTTAACGATCGTAGAAAAAAACATTGACGCGGTAAATGAGGTTTGCGCAATGAAACAAAGTTCTCCAGGTGTTCTTCGCAGTTTACTGAAAATTTTTAAAGACGTTCTTTATTTTAAATTTTAGTGACGTGCTTTGGTTCAAAGGAGAAAGAGAACATTCGAATTCGGTTCAAAGGAGCGTTTTCGATATTAATATTTTATGTCGACTACATAGTTTTGGCATAGAAACTAGTTGAAATCCTATCATATTTAAAATACGTTACTTGTTAAGGAGATCACCTCACGCACTCTTTCGTGTAACAACAATTGTTTATCAAAATTATAATTATTTTAATCTTATTTTATTGTATATCATGTGTTATATTCACTCTAAACATTTAAAAGATACAAAAAATTTGATGAACCCTTTTCATCATAAGTGGTCAGTCGATAGAATAAATATTTACAAATATTAAATGAATAAGGATTGTGGATTTAAGCTTCTTACTGTTGGATAATACAAAATTGACTATATTATTCATGCTTTCATATAGACTAAAGTACACCATTTTCAAATATACGAGTATCCACAATGCATGAATCAGGCGTATATTCTTTCTTTTACAAACAAATTCCACTATGATCACTATGTGACACCAGTCAAGTATGGAGCCGTAATGTAGATAATTTGTGTAACCATTACACTAATTAAAACACACTATTTCACCCTAATTGAAAAATAAGCCTAAACACTTCAGTGTATAATTACACTTACCTTCGCCAATTAGTGAAGGTGAGTTATTTGTTAAACATTTCATATTTTTATATTCTGCATTTATATTTTGTAATTTGTATTTTTTGTCTTTTGGAATGTGCATTTGAACTTAATTCTTCATTCCCTCTTCAGCCCCGATGACAACGAATTCGAAAATATTATCTTATACAAAAGCTATCTGAAGTTCTACCTGACCTGGTCAGTCGAACAAGAAACTTCAGGCACCACCATGTCCGTAGTATCTGTGTACCACACGGACCAATTAAACATCTTTATAACTATGGCGAAAAAGGATACAAATAAGTGAATATAAAAAGCACCAGAAGGAAGTTTATTTCAAGTATGATATATCTTAGTGAGACCAACATAAAATAATTTAGTGCCGCATGTAAATAAAAAATCATTAGATACAAATTTTACATAAAAACTATTCCTGAGTAAATAACCCTAATATAACCATTTTTCTATTCTACTCTACTCAAAGCAAGAAATTTATCCTTATTTCTATGGAAGGCGGGGACAGACTTCTCTCAAAAATATTATTTATGACACGCTTATCTCTCGACCGTGGCCGAGGCTATCAGAGACGACTGAGTTCTCACAATGCACACACACACACAAAAGAAGGAAGTCCATCGTCGTAATAACACTTATTTTTATATTCGGGTAGGTATAAGCCATAGGTTTAAGGCATGCTGAGGTTTCTTCTTATCAAAGTTGAACTAAGAAACAAACACCATCTGATTCTAGAAGTATCATACATCAGATGTTTCTTCTGTTTCTATTATCTTCCCTAATAAAATATGATTGACGCTAGAAGTGCAGTGATACGCTAGACACGGTCAAGTGAAGTGCTGATTATTCGCTTCAATATGAATCTTATGAGACCGTTCACGCTGATGTCCTGTGTTGTGCATGTCACTACCATTGCCGTACCTTGAACGTTGTATCTCCGGCGGACTGATCATTGCCAATCCCATCCCTTGCGCTGAATAACTCAGAACATATAGCGTGTACACGTCTCGATGAAAGCTATACAAAAGACGCCGAAATGGATGGCCAGAAATTGATTGCATGTATACGCGAGTACTGGGAAATGTTTGATTTGATAACTGCACTCTCCCTGTGTGTCATAATTGATTTGATCAGAAGTAGACAAAAACGTTGGAACAAGGTAAGTTAAAATTATTAATAATATACCTTAAATTTGTGAATTTTCAAATGAGGATGAAAGTGTTAAAAGATTCTCCAATCAGATTTAGTAAATTAATTTTGTATTTGTAGTTAATTTTGACTTCGAAATATTATGTTTCAAATCACTATTCACAACATATTTAACCGCATCAATGAAAAGAATGCGTTGCTCTGTCATTTTTTTCAACGCACTGCGCATTCACAAACGTCTTCAACACACATCGAATATATTCACCTTCTATCTCTTCTCAATGTAATTAATGCAATTAAACCGAGTTATTCTTGATAGCACATAGTGGCGAATGATGCTTAGGCGAAAATTGTCTCACATCTGCACATCACCTCACTCTCGTTTTCGGCAAATGTGAACACTAACGATCAAGAAACGATAATTTTGACTTGACCAAGAATTGCATTTCATTGCGTTTTTAGAGTGAATAGGGCTGAAAAATTCGATTCATTGAAGTGGAGTATTGCTGGCAAGAGATCCTGACAGCGCAGTTCTGTAACGCTCAAGAGACTTCATTCTTCATATTCATCTCCTGATCCGTTCCCTTATGAGCAATCGAATGTAAAAACGTTGGAACAAGGTGACGAATTAAACGCACTTATTGTAACAAGTTTAGGAAATGCTATTTGCAGAAGAAAGTATTGCTTATATTGTCATAGAAATAAAAAAAACTGCTATGTCCCTACATATAAGCGCAGATAGCTCGCATAGTCTATCTTCTCGCAGTCTTCTTGTCAGTCACGAGACTCACTAACTTCTTCCAATCACGTTTCTAATACTGCTCCCAGTTACACGACCGAAAACTATAGCTGTCTTTTCAAAATTAATTCATTCTATTAAACAATCATTCCTAATATACGAAACATATCGATGTCAAAATAGGGAGTAAAGGGAATAGGTACTATGTTATTTACTATACAATTTATAAGAAATGTATATCATAATTCGGATATTTTTTTAGATTATTGATTTATTAACGTAAAGTTAAATATTGTGACCAGATATTGCAAAGTACCACACAGCAAGTGCGGTACTGGGTTGGCTGTACAGAAAAACTAAGTAATAACAAAATTCACAAAGTGAATTCTCCTTTATGAAAATTCTAATGTTATAGAATTAATATTTTAATGCATCCTATATAGCAAATATTAGTGAAACTGAACAGGAAATAAGCCCACTAAGCAGAACGTAATTGGAAGGAGTCAAAATGCAACCGTCGATAGATAAATATAAAAACTGGAAAATCCACGCTGGACTTAACAAAACTGAATGTGTTTGAACTCTCCCGTTAAATAAAATAACAGTTAAGTAATGTTAACTTTATTGTTGAGGGGAATGAAGAGATGACGCATATTTTTTGTTCTACATTCTCTGTCAAGTCGCCTGTTTGCACTCGAACTGCACCGCAATGAGGATATACGTGATGACCACCACGAGTATCTTGAGCAGCAGCGAAGCGTCCACTGTGAAGATGCCGGCAGCGGAGAAGCGGAACTTGTGAAGCGCCGCCTGGCGGGAGAAGTCTCTCAGAGCACGCCGCCCCTCCGCTGCCAAGGGTGGCGCCAGCGACGCGCGACCCAGTAGCTCGGCGGTGCGTTGCGCGGCGACGCCACACGCATGGGCAGGCGCTGCGATCGCCATGAGGCGGATGGCGGTGACAGCTAGCCAAAGCATATGGCGGGGAAACCCCGTGCGGTACAGGGCATACGCACGGGAAACCTACGGCATTAGGGTTATGCTATCAGAGTACTGACTACTCTTTACGTTTCATTAAAAACAAATAGGAATCACATTGTAGGAATCATCTAAATTTTTAGCAAAACTTTATCATTTTTAAGGTAGTGCTAGCGGAGGTAGAATTAAATTACTAAAATATCACAACTTATTATAAATAAACAGAGTAACATGTATTTATTGTGATTTTAACGTGAAAAACTTTCCTCACCGGCCATTTAAATGAAACAATTGCCATTATTATTGATGGAGTCTTATAGAAGAAACACTTATTAATAAAAGACAAGATTTTAAATCACGAAAATGATGGGAGTTTACTTTCTTTTGTAGTAACTTTTCCGTAGTATTTTGTACATCACCTTTATCTATATATCACCGGACATTACAAAAAGATATTTCACTTTTTCCTTTGAGGTGCGATGCACAAATCGCGAAACGGTTGCGCTCGGCCGCCTTGTTTCTAAATGCCCTTGTGTATTTCTGTATCGAGTCAAGCGAGTTCCTGAATACTATTTATACCATACCACTGATAGAAATTAAATAATGTTTTCTCATCATTATAATTCGTAATGTTGTATTATGTAACTATTACAATAAAAATAAGAAAACAATTATGCTTCTCAGTAATTTGACTAACTTGGAGCGATAGTCTCACCTTAGGAACAATATAAAACAATACGTTTCGAAGTAATAATTGATAAAAATCCAGGATTATGTATTCAGAGTACTTATTTTATTTCCACGTTTATAGATCTCCCAAAAATGTAGTTACATGTTTAAGAAAGTTCGAAAAATGCTCATGTTTGTTATTTAGTAGAACTTAACGACCGTTTAATGCTCTTCCCAGAAAGGTGTGTGCAAAAGGGCAGATGAAGAGATAAATAAGTGAAGGTGAGAAGATGAATACTAGAAGTGACTATCGAGAGTACGGAGAGGAAACCTACTGCAGATCCTAATAGCCCATTATAACAAATTTCACGAATTCTACAAGGATCATTCAGGATTTGAATAATTCATCACTAGATGTCGTGAGTGCTTCCATAAAACGTGTGGAAATGTAAGAATAAATTGTTTTTGTGAATTATATAAAATAATAGAAATGAGAGAACTAGAAACAGAAAAGCATGTAAAAGCTACAAATTGACCTAATTTCGAAACGGAGAATTAGAAAAGATTAGAACTGTGTTGAATTCATACAAAGAAGAACGAATTTTTTAAAGTTAGTTCTCTCACAAAGAGAAAACTTAGTTTTTGTGCAAGACTTACTATTTATTGTATACGATTAAATGCCTCTCTATTTATTGCATGCAACCTATCATCTCACCTTACCAATTTCCTCACCCAAGTCACGATTGGGTGGCAGAACAGCCCTAATGGCTTGAACCTCGCAATATGACATAAAAAATTAATAAAATATATTCAAATCATCAACATGTGAGCACTTTCTTAACAGCGTAATATATGGAATATAATAAAACGTATCGCTTATTCTTGTTCGTACCAGTTCCAAAGCGAGGTAACATGTCTCTAGTAGGATCGGCAGTCCCAAAGCAGCATCCACAGCCTCCGCTGTATCACAGAGAGCGAGATGAGCGCTTTGCAATCTTCGTAGCCGCGATGCGACGCTCTCTGGTGGGGCGAGGCGGTCGGCTGCAGCAGCCAGCACCGTCGGATGCGCCTCAGCGGGTAGCGCCACAGCAGATATGCGCTTACGACAACTTCCGCTGGGGCCGGTAGGATCACCGAAGACTCGACCGCCGATAAGGACTTTTGATGACCTATAAAGGAAGAACAGGTCGAATTATGAAATCTTAATGATTTGAACTATAGTTGCTAAGTGGTCACATTAGGTAAAATTTATATCAATACTCCATCTAAAGTATATTTAAATAAGAATATCGCACAGAACAAACCTTAAACAAATATATATTCTTGAGGAAAATCTGTTAATCATAAAGAAATTAAGTATCTTGAGTTTATGGTATTTTTAACTAAAAATAGAATGGACCACAATTCCAATCAAAAATTATTTTTTGATACATCTTCGGAAAAAAATCTGACCGTTCCCACCTCCTATGGAGACGCTCGCGCTATATGCTGCTACTGCTAATACTTACCAAGGGTTTTCACGAGTATCATTTCAATCTCCATTCGCAAGAGACGGGTAGTATTTCAGTAGCGTACTGTCTTGTTAGGACCGTTTTACACAATTTCGCTAAGTAACAAATAGTTATATGATGACATAGATTTGCATGCAGGAGAAACATCAAAACACATACATAAGCATTCATATCTATGTAGATGTATTTAAAAAGTTTTAAAGATAATAAATAAAGAAAATAAAACATAAAATTCCGTCACAAATTGGACGAAACAGTTTCGGTTTCCAACCTTCCTTAGTCACGTAGAAAATGAACCAGTTCTTCTTTCTTCAGTTTACGTTGACTGGCCGTTAGATGAAAGGTGAGAGAAGTAGAAGGGGATGTATGTTCCTCAGTGAAGGGCTTCTGCGTGAGAGGACGCTCAGGAAGCACGTATTACATCAATAATGCTCTTTTAACTCCCAACAGAATCATCCAAGTCTAATTTTCCGGAAAATGCTTTGACCCACAATGGGAAGTAATTGTCATATTTACTTAATACACTTACTGTAATTTACTTTCAATTCCTTGCTTCATACTTTAAAACTCACAGACTTTTAACACTGTTTTGTGTCGTTACTTCTTATTTCTCCTTTAAACTTATTTTACTCAAGTATATAAAAATTGATAGTGTACCCTTTTCATAAGAATTTTTGTTTGACTTTGTACATTGTCTCCTAAGGTTAATGCAGATATATTTGATTCAAAATGTTAGTAAATTTATTTTGCGTTTTTCCTGTAGTCGGATGATGACTAATAAAGCAAAAATAATTCGGAATATATTGCACTCAAACACGAAATAATGTGTGTTACAATTCACAATCATTACGTACCACTAATCCTAAATCAATAACTTTTAAAAAGATTCTGTTTTTGTGTAAACTCACCTGCGAGTGACGAAGAGCGCGTTTGAAGACAAAGGTGTGAGTCTGCGATTGAGAGCGCGCATGCGCGACCAGACTAAGAGAAGCCAATTTGAGTATTGCAGACCCATGACTACATTGAAGATTTGAGGGGCAGCGTGAGGTACGAAGTGGAACGCCCAGTCGTAGGCAGTGGGATGGCGATGGGTCTGCGTCAATACGTCGATCATCACGTAGCCTCCGAAGAAAAGGCCAGCGACGACTACCTGATAATAATGCAATAAACCTTACCACCAATATAATAAAANATATATATATATATATATATATATATATATATATATATATATATATATATATATATATATATATATATATATATATATATAATTTGACAACGTTTTGTTGGTGCATACGTCGCTTCTCATATCCGTAAGAATTAGCGCTGTGTTGCATAAATACTGTGTGTACATAAGTTAGCGCTGTGCTTTAAACTGCATAAATACTTATTACATGGTGTGGAGAGGGACTGTATGATGATATTGTACAGATATTGATTCAAAGAGTTACTGCTTGCTTTTATAATTTTTATTAGCGCAGTATTTTATAAATGCGATTTATATATAAATTTGCCAAGTATAAAAAATACAACGCAGAACAGCAAACCAAAAATAAAGTGACGATCTTCTGCATGTGAATGAACTGCAGACTATTTGTGTGAACTATTGTACACTATTTAATATTATATTTTATATAAATTGTAATGTAGAATGTATAATTGCACAAAAATTATAATATTCATTCCAAATAAGTTCCAGGTACTCAACTAGTAATACAATAAATATTTCAATCACAACATAAATAGCAAAGTTAAATAATTCATTCATTCGTCCTATAAATATAGTTCAAAGCATTACCTTAGCAGGAACTCCTTGATTATGGAAAGGAAAATCAAATACAAACCTTATTGTTAGTCAAATACAACTTACTCAGTCACGTAGCATTTTTATTGTAAACAGATTTTTTATAACCTCCTTCTTTGTAAATGGTCTGTAGGAAAAAAATATTCAAGAATTTTCTGTTCTTAAAAAGTTATTTTATCGTTTCTTACAAAAAGTTTTATCCACTTATTAACAAGATGAAACAAAAAACGGTACAGTATATAATAGTACATGTAGTCAACCCCAACCATTTCGCTCCGAAAATTCTTGGTTAAGCAAATCATTTTTTTCTACATTTTCGGAAATGAGTTTTGAGGTAATACTTTTATTGTTTCATATATTTCACAGTTGTACTCATAAGAGTTCTGTATGAAGGTAAATGCGATTTCAATCAACTTTGCATTTGGAGAAAAAATCAAGAAAAAACATAATAGATTTCATATTATGTAATGTAATAATACCTTGTTTGGCATTATTGAGCGTGGGTATTATTACATTAATATGCCGAGTACGACCTTTTCACAGCAGCCAGAACTCTTTTTTTTTAAATTAATAGCCACAACACAGGCACATATGGCACTACAGAAAACCTTTAAGTAAGTTTTTAAGAATTTTATTGACGAATGAAATACATTGAAATTATCAAAATATATGTATTTTTGTAAAGTTTCTTTGTAATTAAATGAGCGTGGGTTAATATGATAGCGTTTTATAATTTATACCCTCATTTACGATAAATAAGAAAAGTTTGTTTAAGTTTCCAGTAGCGTAAATTTTCGTGTTTTTTCTTCACAAACTTCTTGGTCAATCCGGAGGCAGAAGATAATCTACGACTGCTATGAAACTCTTTAATATTATTTATAAGAACATTTGGCACGTTTTTGCTGTTATTACAAGAAGAAAGAAGAAGAAAAAAATCCCGTACAAGAGTGATCCATCATATCGTGCACTAAGACATTAAAGAATTTGTTCAATATGTCATTCTGATTGTGTCTGAAACGAGTGGTTCATGATAGAATGTCGTTTGCAAATGTGGTTTATGAAGTTATGATCCTGTTTACTTCTACTAATTGTTCAGGAAACTAATGTTAGTTGTAGAAAGGGATTTGTTAAAAAAATTGCTCAAACGCAAGAAATTATTACCACTGATTGAAAAAACGGAAAAATCCCTTCTGTTTGTATGTTTTGATGTGGAAACGGAGACTCGTTCACTTACTTGCGCAGTGACCCATTTCCTGGTGCGCGCGCACGCCCTTCGCGATCCACCACGTGTCCAAAGCGCCGCGTCGGCACGTGCCACCGCAGCGAGGGCGTCCCGTGGAGCCTCGTGGTACACCAGCGCTCCCGTCGCCACTGAAGCGAACATACAGAGGTAGACGAGCATGCGCATTGCCATGTGCACGGCGAGAGTGCGCGTGTCATCGTACTTGCCATGAGCCAGCGCCCATGACACGTACATACACAGCCAAGTGAGCAACGCGCCGCTCAGCAAATACGCGTAAGCAAGCGCCAAAGGACAGGTGCGCAAGCGCGGGCCGCCTCGAGACACGCTGGATGCTGAAGAGTAGTGGAATGTGGCGAGTCCTGTGGCGCGGGAGGCATAGTACAGAGGTTCAATAGCCCAATAGATGTCACGTGGCGATTCCATAGCACGGGTCAACGGCGCAAAAACTTTTCTTGAATGTGCAGTCTCAAATTTCAAGAGAGTTTTCAGCTGCAGTTTCTCTGAGTTTTCGGATTTGTCATACGAATCCCCGGTGTGTCTAAGATTCTCTGAGTTTGCAAATCAATGTTCATTTATTACTGAAGTATTAATTTTGTTTACATATATGATACACGTTTCACAATCCGAAATAATTGGTTTTTGAAGTCATTGTGAACAAATACTGAAACAACTAATACTCACAACGATTTCTCACCAATTCATCGTTTGAATCGGAACAACTCACTCATATATTTGATCTTGAGTCATGAAGCAAGTCTAATATCTCCGATGATAAAGCTATCAGCTGTAACAAAAGCATATAACGCAGGTAACGGCCTCTCTGAAGCACATAACTTGCTTGGAGATAACTCGCGTGCTCTGCCACTGCCGACACAAGCCTCGAAGGTGAGTGCGGGTGAAGTGAATCCCGGATTTCCTCCCACGCCATGGTGGGAATGTCAGCCCGACGACCCTGAGCATTTTCATTACCGTCGACTGCCGCCTCCCATCCAACACGGCCATGCTGAACGTTGTTGCGCCAGGAATTCCATTCAAATGGAAGACGTCGGTCACAGGGCGATTTCTTACTGACGACCTAATGTTACCACGAATAAACAGGTTATGGTTTTATATGCACGCGGTGAAGTCCTGAGTGACAGACTCACTTATTCGCACACTCATTCATGGCAGAAAGAAAAACAATTTTGTGGATGTGAACGTGAAATTTCTACGAAGTGTCGCCTTGCTCTTGGAGAGGCTCAATAAGAAAGGATTTTTCGAAATTCCGAATTTAAAGAGATGTTATTACTTATATGAATTATTACTTATAATGAACAATCTGTCAATATCAGACAAATTTCTCAAATTTAAAGAGGTGATTGAGGTTTAATGTGATTTTTCAAATCTACGCTTTTTTAGCATATTTCAGGAAATAATTGCAATATTATCTTAATTTTTTAATATAAACGTTGTAAATACCAATATATAATAACCATTTTCACTTTTGAATGGATAAAAAAGACAAATAACCATTCTAATGCAGAGACAAGAATGTTACAGAGAGGAAAGTGAGTGTTGCTTATGATGGAGTCTCTAGATTTATTTATTTTCCCACTAACAGAACTATCCTGCGTCAGTCGCCCGGGATTTGAAAAAAAAAACTTAAAATAATCAATACTGGACATCTTGGTAGTACAACAGGTCTGGAATTTTTAGCTCATTTTGCTATGTTTTACCCGGGTTTTTTATATTTTATTTCTTATATTCTAAATTGATATGTTAGTTCCATTTCTTTCTACTTTCGTAATATTAAATTTTCACTTTTGTTAATTTCAAAAACTAAATACCCCGAAGAAAATCGACAAAAATTCTCAGGGTTTTCAGTGTAGTATGTTTGTATGTACATAATAACGAATTATTTTAAAATCAAGGAAGAAGGAAAATACAATTTACTTCGAAAGTTTAATAAACAAAATACTTCGTTAAGACTTCTGAATTCTTTTGTTCCCACACTAACGCTAGGAAAGTACTGCTTGTTTTAATGAGTATAAGAAAAATAAAGATTTTCAAATCGATCGAGCATCTACGGAACAATGAATAAAACTTGCGAGTGAGTGAAACACAACAATGAATTCTTATTAAAGACTTCCGAAGGCAAACCCGAAAAAGTGAAAACTATTCTACCCACAATAGAGTAAAATATCGAAAAATCCCTTCAGGATATTTAAATTAGCAATGTTGAAGTAGAAAAATTAGTTTGTGAAAAATACTGAAAAAAAAGTGGAAATTAAAAAGTTATGAAACTAGGGGATGGAGGCGAATTTTTAAAACCTCAAGAAGACAGTTCTATTCTTAGTTTTTAGAAGGTCGTGTGTGCAAATGTTCATCACGATCGAATTAAAACTGTAGATTTGTGTGAAAGACGTACAAACATAAACCCACACACCGTCTGAGACACTCTTCTCTATATAGAAATATTTCAGTGATTGGGGTGAAATGTAATTTTTAGAATTTTTGCTATATACTAGTATCACGTACTTATTAATATATCATGACAGTTTTTGTTTGTAAACATGCTATTTTGGACTGCATTAACTAATAAGAACAGGTGAAACAGTATCATAAAATAACACTCATGTGAAGCCGGCTAATTAATTCGACAGACCATTTTCTATGCTGAAAATTTTAACTATCTAACATTGAATGAACATCGTCTTTCCATAAGTTAAGTAAGAAAAAGTTGTAAGACATACCAACAAGACTAGTTCTAACTTTATGACACTCAGTCCTTTTGCTTAGAATAATTATATGACGTGTTTCTGCCATTTGTCTCTACAAGGAATGTGTTTTGTGTGGATTTTAACTTACTGAAACAGTGAATATACGCAAAACGTCTCAATGAGTGGAAAATGTATGAGCATGTACAGAAAAGTTTGTCCTTTAATATCGTATAAAAAACAAATAAATTTACAAATTGAAAAAAAGTGAATTGTCCTCTTTATAATATATATGTTATGAATTATCCTTGATTCCAATACCTTTTGAAAAAGAAGTCAAAGTCAGGTAACATCTATAATCAGATAAATATGCTACCTCGTTACACTTTATGTAATCATTTTCAGTATTCATTTCATTTTTCATGTACGTATGTATAAACTAAGTAATTTTACATATAAATATTACTCTTTTAATATGTACAAATGAAAAAATCGTCAAAATCATTTAAAACTGCTTAATACCTTGTGGAAAACAAATAAAGGAAACAAGTAATGGATTATATCCTCTCCTGGATAAAAGAACCAGAAGAAAACGAGAAAAACTTGGGCCGCACTGCAGCTATGGAATCATATCAAGATTGAGAACAGATAAGAACACTAATTAATTTATAAACAATAAAAATTCATAAACACCACGCTTCAAATTAATTTTTGCATTTTTTATGAATTACAATTAATGAAAAGTCTATTATTCATCTACACCGGACAATATGACGTGATAAAGTCTAAGTTATGTTAAAAATAGTTAAATCAGAGAAGAACATATTTTAATGAGTTATATCATCTTTTAGAGGTATTGAAGAATATTTAGTCAATTTACCTGATTCGTCTGGTGATGATTGAAATCAAAATAGCTATCTTATTTTATGTATTTGAAACGGAGGAATCTGACATTCGCAATTCTTATGCATTGCTATTCCTATTGCAAAATACGGTTCGGGAAAACTGCCTGAATAGCAACATGCCAATGACACTTATCATAAAACTGTCATCGTGTCAATGTTGGGAGAGAATGTACAGTACAAGGAAAAGGGAATAAAGTGGAATAACTATTAATTATAAGATTTTTATAAAAATCATGATTTCACCTCAGACATAGCTTACTTTTCAGGATGCATATACTGAAAGAAATATAATTTCGAAAAAATTAACGTCTTACTCGTACGTCGTTTTCTTACAACTTTCTGGTATGATCAGAACAGTCCGACATTAAATCGTTTTCCATATCAATGTAGTTGATACGCTATAAATTGCAATACTTCTTTGCTTTTACAATATTATATTCTCCATCATATCCGAGCATTTTTTAAATCCCTATTTACGTAACAGTGCAAAATTAGATCCAAGAAACCAAGCTCGTCAGCACTTGTGTGTAGTGTATATAGAGAAACATTACATCATATGGCATGATAAATTCTGAAGCATGCGCATCACAAGTAAAAAATACCCTTTCACCACAAGCTCATCGCATCGAAAGATGTGGACAATAAAAATTACTATCCATCCTATAAACATTATTTGTATTAAACATCCCAACTATGTCCGTCATTGAAAACTTTTGAATCACAAGATAATCATTAAATGCATCTTTTAAACCAAATAGTGACAATGAAGCATAATTGATGCTAGTATTGGAACTGATTCTAAAAAATCTGATACAAAATCAGGAAATCCCATCCAAATCTCATGATATTTTCGTCTAAAGAAATACGTTTGTTCATGATTTTATGTTAATTATGCAATTGGATGATTCCAATACCAAACGAGTTCTTCTCATTCCAATTTTCAGTATTTGTTCAGAGACAATTCATTGAATTTAACTCCTTTCAAATAATACAATATTCAACCTCGAGTCTTGACAAAAATTCCAACCATGATTAATATCTTGACAAGAATTCCAAGTATTTCCTACTCCAACCAGTTATGGTCATATAATAGCACGAATGAAACACCATTCTTGTTATACACTGCACCTCATTTTATTTTGATATATACTTTATTATATGGACTGTACTGTATAGATATGTTCCTCCCGTCCTCGTATTGATAAATATGGGCTAATAGTAACTCAATAGTCGTTCTTAACAACTAATGGGTCATACGGTGAGGCATCTTAGTAGCATTCGTTCAATATCTGATCATTTAAATCAACACATTATGAATTTATTACTGTACGAATCCTGTATTTTGTATCACATAAAATAAATTTCCACTTAATTAATTTACGAAACAATTTATTCTTTTTCCATTAATATTTAATTTTCTAGTTCAGGATCTAAGGATTGGGATGATCAGGGTCGTTAGTTATATTGTGTATTTTGTATTGTATGGTGAGGTTCAAATTAAACAGTGTTAAGATGATGATCTGTCAAACTCTCTCTAGTTAGTCTTGTATAAAGCCTTTTCGATCACATGAGCACCAGCACCTATTCTGGACTTTGTCCCACGCAGAAATCGCCGACGTTGAGCCGACTTTCGACGTATTTCGACATCGAGATCGAGTCGAAGGACGACGTCGAATAAAGGACGCCGTCCCAAAGTCATATTTCCCGGAATTTCAAGTCGAGACAACGTCGTTACGCGATGTCGAGACCACGATAATAAACTACGTTGTTTCGACACCGAAATCGAGTCGAAGATCGAAGTTGAGATGACTCCGCAATACGTTGAGAAGAAATAATTATAATAGCGCATAGGTGTCCGCTCCCGTTAATTGTGGCCCATTTCTCTGTGGATGGACGTAACCACATTCGTAATTTCGACGTTCTATCTTTCACAGCCATCTGGTAGTGAAAGCTGGAACTCTACTTGGGAGCATTTTTCGACAAGAATTAATATTGTCGAGAACATCCTATCTTTCTCTTGTTTACGGAGATGACTATTTTACTTGTTTATTATTCATGGTACCAATAGTAAGACAGAGCAATACAAGAGGATAAAATTTTAGCACTTATTACCATGTTGCAGTAGCTCAGTGCTAGCGTGCTCGCCTTGAGATGCAAAGAACCCTGATTCAAACCACAACGTAGTCTGACTTGAAAGAGGGATGTTCTAAAACAACGTTCTTATAGGAATGTGTGTTAAAAGTCATAGAATATGATTTATCAAGGAAGAATAATATCCATAAAATTTGTAATAAAAATTCAACATTTTCAAGAATGTCGCGTGACGGCGTTGATTTAGTGTCGTTACCCGGCGTCGAATAAGCGTTTTTTTACGACTTTGTGAAGAAGCCGTTCTCCGACGTTGCATCGACGTTACATGCGTACGCGCTGGCAACGTCTTCACAACGTTGTTTTTTTTATGTTCCCACGACTTTGACGACGTTGTAACGACGTTGTTACAAGTCAAAATTTCTACGTGTGGTGTAGTGTGGATTGGTATACGTACATTTTCGTATTACAGTCATTTGCTTCGGGACAGTTTGAAAAATCTTCCATTAACTAATAAAGTCTTACAGTGGCGAATTAGTTTTATTCTTATGGCAATAACTCTATTACAATATTTTAAGTTAGATTCAAAGAATAGGGATGACAATGACGTACAAAGAATTTAGTCTATTCCTGTGTTTATATTGTACAACTGTATCTGCACGTATCAAGACTGTAGGAATATGTATCTGCTAAAACAGTTAATTGTCTGTATCTTGAAGATTTGACGAACATTGTAATCTGCGAATGGATTCGACACTTGAGACCCGTCTAACATGAAATATAAACACAGATTTTCTTACATTATAAAATCAATTTCTGTGAAATTTTATGCCAACAAAATATTTTCCTGAGGTAAACAGCGATTGTTTTTTCAGTAATTACAGTAATCTCTTTCAGTAATGTCTTTAATAACAAATTGAAGTTGCAACCCGAATGAAAACATTTAGAGAGCTTTCCGAACAATTGAGTATTCACTAAGGTTGTTTAAACTTGATTGTAGTAAAATGTATGAAGAAAAATTAAGGCTGAGGATACATCGCATCAGAATTTGCAGTACCAAAGAACTTTTGTTCCTAAGACGCCGAGAAAGTTCGTACAAAATCGTTAGACGTTATCAAACACCTTTAATGTTACGAGCGTGATTAGTTAGTTCCCAACCTCTTCGAACGAGTTTTCACAAAGTCATATGATCGAGTCTTATGCATTTAATTTTTCTCCAGTTTTCGTACAAATACATTTTTTTTCATCTGTTGCTTGTTTTATCGTATGTAGTTTTTTTTATCTTTCGTTTGTCGAAAAAGTTGTCCGTTGCAATGGAATTCACATTTCTTTCTGTTCGCCTAAAAACTGAATCCTCATATAATTTCTCATGAACAAACATTCTTCCGAATTCGCTTGACTTTAATATTAATTTTAATTCGAGCTGTTTCTCAAGAATCCTTGCGTCCAAAATGCTGATGCTATGTAACATCAGCGCAAATTATTTGCATTCCGTATGAAGGGGATCATATTTTAAAAGAATGTTGAGACAAAAACCCTTCATTCTATTGGCAAGTAATGTTTTATGAAGCTGTGATCTCAACTCAGGCACTGCCTAGTGATAACGTATTATTGGAGAAGCCATGAAAAACCCCCAATGTAGAATTGACTTGTAGCCCTTCATCAGAAAGGTTAGCAGAAACCGTTGAGTTGGTGCCCGATAATGATGTGCCCGTATGTGCTCCTTTGTATTGCACCAGAATGACAGTATATGTGGCGATGGCGCCAGTCATCTGCGCCAACAGCTCACTGTCCAACACCAGCAACCCACAGGCGCAGATCCGAGTGCGGGCATGGAGCAGTTGCGAAGCGAAGCGTGCCAACAGACGTCGTGCGCCAGGGGATGTCGGCTGCAGTAACAGTCTGCAACGAGAATGAACAATGCACATTCAGTTTGTATTCACTTCTCCAAAGTCGAAGTATGAATTGCTTCAAGACCTATCACTATTATCATTGAGAATTATTTCTCCTATTATTGAAAACAGCACGATCTTAATCTACAGATTAAACGAAATGGCGGGAAATGATTATCTAAAAACAGTAACTGATAATAATAATAGTTTATTGCACTTATTTGGACAGTCAGCAAAAAATTTAAATAAAAAGTTCTACACGAATACAATGCATAATACATCCCAGCCAATAATATTAATATAATTACACTAAGACAAAATGAAAGTAGCTTTTACCAAAATAATACCAGTGAATAGGGCAAATAGAAACAAAATAAAAATAAAAAGGTGCACAATATAGAATGATGCATTTGAATTTGAATAATACATTAAAGAATGATTTTTATGTAAATTACTTTTGTTTTGGCAAAATGTATACATGGAAAATCATAAAGTTTTACTCTTTGTTCCTTCAGCACTCTTTCACTTTGATAGACCGAGAACACATGTGAATTTCATTCACAGAGGTTTCAATCCTTTCAATGTAGGTAACTAATTTTTAAGGATCATTATTTAATATTTACTAAAAATAATACAGTCAATCAATGATTAGTACCAAATATGTTTCTATATAAATTAAGCTTTAGAATTTTATTCCTGAAATATTTTTCCAATTTTGTTGTTGGTTTCTAAAATATATTGTAAGATAAGATCAAGGTATCAACACATTACTCAAGACGTAACTACATAAAATGATTTTTCTATAATTTTATATATCTGAAAATAATTATTTCTTAAAATTGTTAAGCTGCACCTTAAAATTATTTTCTCCCCACACTTTAGATAATAATTTCAACTAATCACGCAATGGATGGAGATTTGAGTACTACATATAATTACGAACCTTCTTGTCATTTCAGTAGAACTTTTGTTATTTTCTTGATATCAAACATTTTGAAGTATCATTCAAATCCCACAAGAAAAAAAATTAAAGATTTTAATTTAAACTCGGAGGAAAAAATATATTTAAAGAAAAGTGCACTATACACATAGTATACTGCAAAAGTGATAAATCCATTTCCCAGTGTAAAATCTCCGACAAGGTCACGAGTTTAGAGAACATTTAACCAAAAATACAGTTCATTTAGTGGCAAGAAGCCCGAGGGGGAAGTAAGTTAAAATCTCTTTGGTTGCTGAGAATCTAGAATATGTTCCAACTAAACTGGATCACGCTTTATTCGGTAAATTTTTGTGCAAAGTAAGTTTTCATCATGTTCCAGTATTAATACATTTAACTACAATTGCTGAATACGCAACATATTATCGTTGCAATGGACATTCTTTAAATTTTAGAATGAAGAAAACTGCAGTATCTACAACTACAATGCAATCAATAAATTTGTATGTTTTTCACGAGAAATTTAATTTTGAATTCGATTTTAACTTATGCGTTTAAAATAAAAATTAAATCATCATTTTCCTTAACATAAATTAAAAATTAATAATAAAATACACTAACATTCAAATCAATAGAAAGTAATAACATAACCCGTAACCTCAAATTTCATAATTTTTTTTTATTTAAGCTTTGTATACAATGAAAAAGGTTTCAATTTTGAATTTGAAAATTGCTCGTAATACAAATTTATGTATTTGCGATGATGATAATAAGCAATTTATAAAGAAAATTCACTAACAAATTGATATTAAGAGATATGATTTCATGTTCCATACTGTGACCAGTTGATTTAAATTATTCGATTGAAACGTAGTGTGCCATAAAACAAAACAAAAAAACGTTTGATACAAAAGTTACTGCTTTTCAATCTTAAATAAAATCTATATATTTTGTGAAAAGAACTCACAACGTTTCGACTTCGGTTTAAGTCGACGTCAGGTGATAAGTCGAAACGTGAGCTCTTTTCATAAAATATTCGTTCATAAAATGTCGTAAGTCTTTCATTATTTATTTAATTACATTATATAATGGACGTTAATTGTATTATAAAACACTAAAATTTCAGGTTGCATAAGCACATCAGCCGGTTGCACAAACATCGAAAACAGCCGTCACGTATTGGGAAATTAACGTTGACAACATTGACATTTTATTCGATTGAAACAATATTTTTAATAGTTTTTTTTAAATAAACCATAGTTTGAATTTTTTATACCTGAGTTATCAAAAATTTTCAATTTTTATGTAACTCACCGGGAGATCAGAGTTGCAGTGTTGTTTGCTTGAGTCGTGCAATGGAAGCCATTGAGTGATAATGCAATAATCGTTGCTACATCGAGCAGTAAAGAATGTATAACGTAAACGATTCCAATTTTTACAGAGCAAAACACAGAAGAAATAATATCCACAAAAACACTCATAATCTCAATCAGCATCTGAAACAATTATTGTATTAGCAATTAAATTTTAGATACAATGGAAAAGAAAAAAAAAATTATTTGAATGTAAAACAAAACTGTGCAAAATATTGTAAATGAATAATTTAACCGTATATCTGCAGTTGAGAGGACTGACTTTGAGTCTTTATGAATTGAGTTAGTTAGTTAATACGTGAGAAAGTACAATATTGTATCTGATCTACTGGGATGTGAGAAACAATCATTTCGTTTACCCAAGAAACATGCAATGTAACTCTGTGCAAAGAAGAAGGTATTTGTTTTGATTTTTTGTCAGTTATGGGACACTTCAAGACAAACTAATATTTGAAACAAAACAATTAACTTTTGGAACACTTATTTGGTGTTTGTATTTCATAAAGATTTTGTGGAGAAATTTTGTTCATACCTGGATACCGAACATCTCACTCAGTTGCTGTAAGTCATTACAGAGGGTATCATGTACACGGAACAACGTGTTCAGATCAGGTGGGTTACATGAAGAGCCATTATCATTTGTCTTATGACAGAGAGACGTGGATTCTCCGTAAAACACGTCACGGAACACTTCCTCACACAGTTTCTCATCCAATACCACTGGTCCACTGTTCACTCCTTCCTTTCCGTTCTTATGCGTCTCGCTGAATGGCCCATTCAGAAAGGAATCAACCACTCGATTCCGCGTCCGACATTCGTTCAGTAGTGTTTCAAAGTATACATTGACTCGATAGAACCGATTCCTGAGACCATGTACGGCAAAACAAATCTGGATGTCGAGGATTAAACGGAGAACGAGAGGATATGTAGAGAGGAAGTAAATGACCCACTGTAAAAAGTCATTAATTTCGTCATAATACTGAAACACGTCATAAGTAAAGTATGCGGCGTAGATGATTGCGATGCAGATGAGTATGAGCAGAAGACAAGTTCTTGTGCGACGATACAATGTAATATGATCGGCAACCAGTGCAATGTCAGTAGCGGCAAAAGAGGCTAATAGCGGACCTAGGCGATGACGCAGTAAGGCGGTATTACCGATAACTCCGCACACAGCTGACACGTACCATAAAGCCTGTAAAGAAATAAGTTTCTACATTGAATCAAGAAATATTGAGTTCTTCAAATGGTCAGGATATTTTAAGCTAAGCAAATGGATAAAAAGTGCACAAGTTTACTCTACATTATCACCACGTTTTTCTGAAGGATGTTTTTCGACGAACGAGAAAGCTGAAAAGTAATATTACGGAGACTATGGTTCAAAAATGAAATGGTTGTAGCTTTTTATCCCAAATTTCTTAGATACGGCGAACTCTCAACTATTCACATCAGTTCAAAGTGTAATAACTGGTACTATATCGAATATTAGTTCTCATGCTTTTTCGATCGTGCTGCTGGCAAAAATTGAGGGTATACATTCATGTTTAAGTCATATTCAATGAAGGTGAAGCACGGATATTGTTCTGGAATAATATTCGTAAATGTCTTGGTGGCCGAGATGCACTGACATGGAAATCAAAGACTTCTAGAAGTATTTGGAACCGACTGAAAGAAATATATATATTTTAAATTATTGTTTAGTTTTTTGGGGGTTTTAATTATGATCCTTTGTGTGATGAAAATCGGTTGCGCATGGATAGGAACATTTATCAGGTTTCTTTGTACGCACATGTCGCAGTTAAGCCTTATAAAAAGCCGTAAAAAACGAATCTTCCCAAAAACGGGACAATTTTCGTTTCATTGTTTTTTTCTTTCTTTTCTTTTTTTTTTGCAACCAATGAATCATCTTTTATATTTTGTTAATTGGTATCTAGACAGATGTTCTTGAAGAGAATTCCTAACATACGTTCTTACTATAAAAATAGTATTAGATAAAATTTTATGAAACAAAAATCTATATGCGCTCACCGTCTGTATACCCTCGGTGAAAACCATTTTGGTAAATTCATTACTGAAGGAGGTCTCGTTCAACATGTTGTTTTCCGTCATGTCATCTTCGATTGAGGTGACAGAGATTGAGAAGAAAGTACTGTAGCACACGAAACTTGCGACAAGAAAGAGGCAGAGGATGGAGGCCCAAAGTATGGCTCCCTTTGAAGGAAGCAGACCTCCAGCCCCTCCATGTGCACGTCGCACGGGTGCTAATCCCAAGGTGCGACTCAGAATCAAGAGTGGCCACACTGCACGGTATATATCCCATGGTGCCTCGCTTACCATGGTAGCCAGCTTGGACAGAAAAAAAGTTTCATTATGGAAAACGATACAAAAATTGCTGAGAAATTTGAGTGTGGCACAATAAATAACCTTAAGTATTTAATTTAATTTACTATTTCAAGCTCAAATAAATAACTGATGATTCCAACTTACATGATCACGATGTAAAATTGTTGATAGGGACAATTTACAACCGAATTCTTGAAATTATGGAAATACATTTGTATTTTGAACCTACGTAACTATGAATTTTTGCACTTACCTCTCACAAGCAATCCACGAGTAACTTTAATTATTCTTCATTAGTTCTGCATAATTATCTTTATAAAAAAATTTCACCATTGATTATGAGAAAGTTTTAAATCGATTAATATCTCTTCTCTTTAGATTTAATCCATTATTTAAGTACTTCATCAAATGTGGAGTAAAGTATCTCTCGACAGTCTCCAATCATAAATTGTACGCATTTAAAATTATAAAAATCATTATACTGATTCCCACAAGTTATCACACATTTCATATGTTTCTCTTAAACGAATCTCACATAAGATTACTCCAGCATTAGTGATGTCACACACTTATAGTATCATTAAATTTTATCATCCTTGATCCGTCATAGTGCATCTAATTTCAGACTGGAAATGCTTTGATCATGTCAACAAATGTTTCTGTTCCATTGTGCAGGTAAATGAATTCTCTTTACATGTACAGAACCAATATAAAATACTATCAGTCGATGTAACATACACGACACACGGATCACTTTATACGACCCCGGTGGCAGTAATAGTTCTTGACTCGTTTTTCACTGACAAGAAATGCCGCTGCGCCTCTGCACCGCCTGCGATTCCAGCGCCCGAGCGACTTCCGCTCCTCTCCCACCTGTTCCCTTCCACTGACGAGTGACGTAAGAGCTCCCACGATGCTTACGTAGCGCCTGGAGGGGTCCTCTCGCGAACCAGCTTTTTAATGTATTCAACGAAGCAGACACTCACAATCATCTTATCACACGTATATCTGGAATCTTACCATTTGAGAATAACAGAGGGATTCTATTGTTTTATTTTGGTGATGGGAAGAAAATTTTAATAACATGTCATTCGCTATCAAATTCTCACTGTGTTTGCGTTACAGTGAATCAAAGCATATGGAGATTGTAAACAAAACATTTGCACAAATTGAATGTGTTTAAAAATAGGGAACCATTGGTATTGCACTTAATGTATCAACACGTATCAAGATAAGCAAGTTGAATGGGGAAGGCATTTCTAAACTAGTAATATAAAATCATTGAATATACTTTCTCATTTACGTTTCTCTAGCTGAACCAATAGTTATAAAATCAGTGGGTTATTTTTGGTATGGTCCTCTATATTTTGGTCGTCTTCCTGCACTCTATTCGAATCACTTATTTTAGAAATCCCTTAACTACTTTTGACATATAAACAGTCTCTAATTTGCAAATTAAGTCGTTTGTTTTTTGCGGGGCTTTCAGGGAAGTGTCATATCTATAAACCATTCCCGTTACACCAACCAGCCGCTGAAGAACAAATATTAGTTTGCAGGCAGCGATACCAAAAGCCGACCCTTCTCTCCGGCCATTTCGTTATCCGGCCTATGGCCTGGTACCGTGACGTGGCGAGAAATGTCATCTGTAAATTATTTCTTGATTTCATTGAAATATTCCAATAACAGAACAATTGAACATGATATTAAACACAAATATAAACACAAAATATGTTTACAACAAGCAGAAATTACACAAACATGTTATAAAATTGTATTGTATATACCAGATAGCTTTTCAGTGTCTTAAATTCGCACTCCCATGTGTATTTTTTATTAATATCATTTCCGATATACAACGTTTGTAATAATTAACTTTTTTGTTCAAACTTAATGTATTTTCCCAATCCATCAAGTGATCGTTATTAATGCAATGTGAGGTAGCTACGCTTTGTTCAACTGATTTTAAATTATTTGTTCTCCTGGATTCTAGTTTTAACCCTCTCTTTGTTTGACTTATATAGCATTACAATCTTTGCATTTTATTTTGTATTATTATTGGATCTTTACGTTCTTAGTATTCATGGATCTTTCTCATCTTTCCCTTCTGTTACTAAATTATTTCCTTTTTTTTAAATGTTGAAATCAATTTTATATTCTCAGACTTTAGTAATCTATGAAGTTAAGAGGTTGTAAGGGTACACTGCATAAATCATATTTTTTGAGGTTGCGTTTGTTGTTGCCTGTTATGAAGGTAATGCAATCTTTTTAAAATATTTTTACTGACAAATTCTAATTAGCTAAGAGCATGTTACGCACTGACATAGACTAGAAACTGATATACACTAGAAAGAAATTTGAAATGTTCGCGAAATCTTGTGACAAAATATATAAATTATGAAGTTAAGTAAGGTGAAGAAAGTAGATTTCAAATTATTTATTTTCGTTTAATTATTATTCTAAATAATTGTAAATTAGAGGCAAACAATGAAAGTAAAACACTGAAAAAAATCCCTGTAATTACAAAGTTTGAAACAGGGGAAATTTAAAAAAGAAAAGAAAAAAATGCTACATAATTTTGGTCCCTCGATTTGTTCTCGTACCTGAAAGAATAACAAATTTATTTTTTTAAATACAAATCGAATGAAATTTTCAATATGTTTTTGAATCTCTTCTCCTTTTACTAAATTCAATAGTGAGCGAAAATATTGATTTTTTAAAATCATTTAACATGGCACGTTTTTATACTCGCCAACTGTGGGTGTCTTTCTCAATTGGAAACTCTTTGGTTTCAAATTCCTGATAAACCGTGCCATTGATTCAACTACAGATGGAATTCATTAAATAGTAACTAAATTTATGTTTAAAATGGCAAATACATATTAAAGAATAAAGATACATTTTATCAATTTCAATATTATCTGCTGAAAGTTCACTGCTTGAGTCCGTAGTCTCATGTTTCGTGAATGAACGAGAGTGTGTTGCTCGATAGAAGTCTTCTCCAAAACCGCGAAGTGTTTCTCAGGGAAACGACTTCGACAATGTGGCGAAGCGCGCGTCTCAGGCGATTGTCTAACCATATTTACGGGGTTTTCTCCACCTTTAAAAGGGAGCACGTTCCGCGTAATTTTGATACTAATACATTGGAAAAAATTTTGAGATAGGTAGTAGTCCCTGAGGCAAGATACATCATATCAACAGACCAGTGATTATCATAACGTGATTATTATTTAATATTATATTAAATGTTAAATGAATATCCAGTGTACTAAGCTGAAGGTGAACCCTTCAGACTGTCTGCCAAAAATACGAGGACTAAGAAATGAGTCATCCTTAAAATGAAGGGATCGGAATTGAAAATTCAATGGTCATATTCCCAACTGAATTAGCGAGGGTTCCAAGCCTTTGTAATGATTGTAATTCGCGACCTGCAAGACAACTCACGAGTTACTGGTGGCAGTAATGCCGGCACAACGCTGAATATTATCGAGAATGACAATGTAGTTAAGTTATGACAAAGGAGAATATACCAAAGTGGAAATGTGCTTAGTGATTTGAGACACTGAATAAGAGTTGCACCATCCAAATGGTTCATGCCATCGTGGCATGAATATGCAATATACAAGGCAAAATAAGACCATAACACAAAGATGATGAAAACTAACCTAACAAAAATAGATGACTCTCTGGAGAAAATAACCTAGTAATGAACCAATCTAGCACAGAAAAAGGACCTAGAAAATTACTTAAACTACAAATTTGAGTAATTGGCCTTGAGGAGGGGGTGACCTCTCCCCTGGGAAAATATGTGATGAATTCTGCAGGTAAGAAGAGAAACATTTAACGTTTAACCTTACATTATAAATGTAACAAGACAACATGAAAATAAAGGGTATAATCAAAAATGCATTTAATTTTCAAAGAAATAGGTTATTTATTATATTTTCTGGTACACATCTATCGAGTCCAGTTCTATAATGACTTGCTTTAAAATGTATATCAATTAAAGGAATCATTTTAAAAAAACATTGTTCAAAACTACCACATTAGCGTTAAAACTCAAATTTGTAGATTTATGAGAAGGGAGAAGTTCCCCTCCATCCCAATTGGAATCACATCATAAAGAACTTTTAGGAATGCTGTCACATTAGTATTCAAGAATTTTGAAAATATACCATGTTTCGAGTCTTTAGTACGCTTTAAATTATTGATACATTTTCTTTATAAACTCATTTTTGGGTCCACCACTATCCTAGGATATTATACCGTCTTCGAAGTCTTACTCCGTCATATTCGTAAAAGCGTAAGTGACATCAGCATTTAATGTCGTGTTGGTCACGGACAGCGACGTCGTTTCTTGTGCTCCCTGATACTGCACCAGAATGATAGTGTAGGTGGCGATGGCGCCAACCATCCGCGCCAACAACGCCTTGTCCAACACCAACAGTCCACAGACAAAGATGCGAGTGCGGGCATGGAGCAGTTGCGAAGCAAAGCGCGACAACAACCGTCGCACGTCAGGGGACGACGGCCTCGGCATCAGTCTGCAACCCGGAGGAAGCCATGTCACTCGAGTGGGTTCCAAGGTACATCATCAGGAAGCAGAATCAAATTGATTGGGGTAGATATTTTACTGTAACTAAGGAACAACATAACTGATTTATATGTTGATACTGACACAATTATTTTTTCTATAATTTGATATATGAAAAAACTGAACAATAAGTTGTTATACAAATAATACTTTGATAAATAAAATTTTAAGAACTTACACTAGGGTCCTAATGTTTCATAATGTTTTCGAGAGCTGGCGGGACTTGTCTGTCTATCCCGAAAAAAATAAAGTTGTATATTATTTTTGTGTAGTTTTACTACTTCTTTTGTGGCATTACGAAGTTTAACTTGTCATTGTAGTACATGGATAGTTATCTTAATTTTCACATAGCGTTCTTGTTTTTTCTGTGTACCGTTTCATTGTTTCTAAATAAATTCAAACTCTAACTAAACTAAAAGAGGATTGGGAATGTTTGAGGACAGTTTCCAAAATCATAACTTCCAACCCATAGAAGTAAAATCACGTCAATTTGATTTCATTTGATCCCTAGGCGCCTCTAACGGTTATTTCACGTCAATCGAAGATAGAAGAATCGCTTCATTTTCTACGTGACTGACAAAGGCAAAAACCCTAACAAATATGCGTGAGTGACTTNTGGAATTCTTTTTTTTTAATTATTCATAGAAACATGAATTTAGTTTAATGTTAATGCTTTGAAAGATAATGCTGAATGAAATCATTGAAAATCATGAATGATACTACGAATATCAATGGAAAGGTAGATTCTCTCTGATTCAGTTCAAACATAGCATAAGAATACAAAACACAAACATAACAAAGTTGGAAACGTAATACAAACATAACAAAGTTGGAAACGTAATACAAACATAACATAATTCAAACATGGAACAAACATAATAATTGAAAAAATAACAAAGTCTCAAGAAATAAAACGAATAATGTTTACAGGTTTATGAAATTGTAAAATGATTCTTTATTTGAGTGAATCCATCCTTCTAAAACTCCTTTTTTCTTTGAATTTTGCATTTTTGCAGCATATATCAAATTTCTTAACATAATTATATTATGTAATTTTCGTCAAGACGACAGATCTCCAATTATACGATACTTTTTCTAAGTCTGTAATTTTGTAACGTCAGTGTTGTCTGCACTATCCGGATTTTGTAAAAAAAATGCAACTTCATTGAAAAAATGCGTTAAAGAACAGTTTGTTTTATAGACGAAAATTGATACCTCATATTTTACTGTTTTTCACTGAATCTCATTTAAAATTCATATTTTAAAAAATTTGTTCAATCCAGACATCATTCCAAAACTTATTAAATAGGAACTGTATAAAGATCTTAACAAAAACTCATAAAGTATTTAAATTAACATTCCTCCTTTTTGGAGTATTTTGGAAAAATTAAGTCCTAGTTTCGCGACCGAGTATGGAGACTGTGTGTTGAGAGATGTTCTGTTTTTAACACGACATACTGCCGAGCAAAATCCAGCGATTGTGAGGTTTTGGGTCAGGGTTTTTTCTTTACACCTTCCATACTTACAAGTATACCGGTTCAATACCTAAGATTCCCCTACAGCTCAATGTAATGCCTTCCCCGTTTTTCCACTCGAAGTATGGTGTGGTGGAGGAGTCTCATGAACTAATCATAAAAATAAGTAAATGTGTAAACTAAACAAAATAATTTGGGTAACCTTACCTGCTGACTACGAAGACTGTTGAATTAGCTGTTGAGGTGCAGACGTAACCACTAATTGACAGAACAGATATAGTCACTATGTCGTTCAACAATGAATGTATGCACCAATATATGCCATATTTAACAGAGTAAAATACTCCACCAATAATACCGATGATAAGACCCATCAATTCTATAAGCATCTGCAACAATCATTGTCACAAATAGTGTTTCAACATCCACTGAATTTATTACAAATGTTCTCAATATAATTTGACGTGTTCAATGTTGACTGATCAGGTCGCGAAAAAGTGTATTCAGGAAGCGTTCAAAAGTCCCAACATTCCTTCAATGAAAGATAACTACAACCAATCCTTCGACGAATAACTACCAACACGTAAATCACTCCAATGCGTGATACAAACAACTGTGGAATCCCATCCAGGGCATCTCGTTGGTATCACGACATCCTGTGGACCCTGTTGCTATATTTTTATCGGGCCCCTCCTCCAATAATCAATAATAAGCTCCTCGAGAGCCCTTTCCCACATCAACATAGTATTTTTTACAAAGTAGTTTTTAATAACTGTAGATAATATCCCTTTCAAACAAGAGAGTTTTGTAATAAGGGGAAAATAAACATTCTCTATTTTTTCACAGTATGTTAATGAGATATGCTGTATACGGGATGCATTACAGCCATACTTGCTTTAGAGCGGATGAGGGCGCTCCATTAACTCATGGCAAGTTAGCAAATAGGGCTTCAGTTCAATGAAAATCCAGCAATGACTGTGATAGAGACGGGGACAATCAAATGTGTGTTAATTTGTTATATTATGTAAACTTATACTAAATATGTAATGCTAGAAAATGTGATAAAGAGACATAAAAATATAGATAATATATTGAAAAATAGGTCGTATTTTTATTACATGGAACATTAAAATGACGAAAGAAATTAATTTATATTGCAGTAGATAATAATTAAAAGAAATTAATTGATACATTATTATTGTCGACAATTGTAGAGTCTAGAAATAGTTTTAATAATTGCTAAGCATTTAATTTAAATTGAGTTGAAGCTTCAGTCATGACTGGGTTCGAGGGTCCCCACAGTCACGTGTCTTATACACTAATATAATCTGTATTGTACTTCGTAATACAACTTAGTCGGATTAGTTCAAGACTTTGACATTTCAATTAAATGAGTAAATAAATGTTCATCGTCGTCACCAGCGTTATAAATTTTGTTCTCTTAATCAAAAATTGTTTTTTTTCCTTTGCAGACACCCTGGTCCCATGGGCTCCGTTACCGTGACAACGACAGCAACACTCGTGTGGGGATGCTGATCGCAAACCCAAACTAATAGATTTCTTACTTGAACCAACTAATAACCAACTGTTGAGTTAACCAACTGTCCACTTAAACGTTTTACAATATCTGCAACACCTTTCCACCCCTCCTTTTACCTTTCATGCACTTTAGCAGTATTCTAAGAAACTCCTGTTTCAGTGAGCATAATATGAGATGTTTATTACCGATTGATTAACCCTCTGAACAGAAGCATCAGCCGTCTACAATAAAGAACTGACTTCATAGGTGGTTCGAATTGGCAGAAAAAACTACTGGAAGGCGTCAATCAGACAATGAAACACCGTAGGAAAAACATCTATAAGCAGATTCTTTCATTAATAACCTCATCCTCACTGTGAACTGCGATACAAGGAAGTCTTTACAAGGTTTATGTGAATTATATGAGTGTTACCCAATCATACGCAAATACAAACCAACACATTCATCATATCTACTACAAATTTCTTCCGGAGGACACTGCAACAATATCTTTATCACTACAGTTGGTCTTGAATAAGCAGGTGAACATAAAACTCAAAGAGCATTCAGTGGAATATGTTCATTTATTACTATCTACCGTACACTTGAAGTCTAGAAAATGGGTTTTATCACATAAAAATTAACAAACTTAACAGCACACATAGATTAAATGTTAACTTGTTTTATTTTAAGGATTATCACTCTTTAAAATTTGTTCTATCAATATTGAAAATTCTTTAAAACTATTATGTATAAAACTCACGCAGCGCATGGAGAATTCGATCCTCTTAGCTTCCTTTGTGTGCTTCAATTAAACACATTGAGTATTAATGTCTCCAACATGCCGACTTCACTCCTGAGCATAACGTATTTATTAAAATTAAATTATTTTGAAGTGCACAAGCTTTGTGATCTCATTCCTTCGTCAGCTTTGGTGCCATAAAACACTACAATTTCCCCATTTTGAATTTAGTACATACAATTCAGAAAATCTTACAACATTCATGATATGTATATTGTCAATTAACAACCTTTTTACCTCTTAGGAAATATCTAATTGGTTTAAAGGTAATGAATAAATATTCAACAATAAAAGCGCCATTTTCAGTAATATAAACAGAGTTTATATGTTTTTAGTTTATCCAAAATTTAATTTACATAAAACCATTGCATGTGACACATTGGATAATGGTATTTCTATTGCCCTATTGCATAATTTACAAACGATTGTTAAAATACTAGACTAGAAATGACAGCTATTTTATATTTTTGTCAATCCAAGTCATAAGATTATTCATATAAAGTCATGTCAGTTTATTGAAAATAATTGTTTCGCAATTTTTCTTATGTTGACTTTGTTCCACTCGCTTCTTGAGAATTATCGCTCAGTATACTAATCAGTTTTGAATTATGTACGAACACCTTAACAACTCCGTTGTAAGAGGTTCGTGTCACATCTTCTTAAAGTAATTTTAGTCAGACGAGCGCAAATCGGGTTGGTTTTAAGTGTTTACTTGTTTTTACTCAAGAGTGCATACGTGCAAAGAATCATATCCGTTCGTGTTAAGGCAAAAAAAATAGGTCAAGGAGAAGTCACCTTCGTGCATGACAGCATTATTTTGGGTTAGCTGCTGAACATGTTTAACTTACTTGGGAAGAAAGCAGTAATTTTCCATATTTGCGCGGTAATAGCCTCATGTCTTTTCTCTTGACTATTACCATATTGTTAGAAATTTAGATTATCACTTTTGCATTTCTATCCGCACCGAGTTCTATTTTTAAATATTTTTGTTGGAAGGAACACTACAATTAAGTATAAGAATTAAGGACATAGGTGCGTATTTGAATTGTATCTATTACACAAAATGTCTGGGTAATGAGAATTTAACAATATTCTCTACTATACGTTTCTTACCTGGAGTCCAAAGATTTCGTTGAACAATTGCATGCCATAGCACAAAGCGTCATGTACTTGAAACAGACTGTTGAGATCAGGAGATGAACTTAATTTATCAGTAGCTAATTTATCGCTAAATATATTGGATTTCCCGTGGAAAATATCACTGAACACCACATAACACAGGTTTTGATTCAGCTCTTCTAACTCCCCCAATGTCTTCTTTCCCTTTGCAAAAGCACAATTATTTTTCTCCTTTTGCCATGTTCCGTTCGAATGCCAATCTACATTGTTATTCCACGTGCGACTGTCTTTCAACAAAGCTTCAAAATACACGTTCACGCGTCGTAATCGACTTCGCAGAGCGAGAATGACAACGCACATTTGCGTTTCAAGGAGTACGCTGAAGATGAGGGAATAGGTCGGAGAACCACATTTCGACCCCGTTGATCAGGGCGTCATAAATGAAGGTTGCGGAGAGAACGAGGATGACACACACGATGGCGATGATGATATGAATGCCCGTGCGGCGATACAGGGCCTCAGTGTCGGCGAAGAGGACGCGGAGGCAAAGCAGCTGAGGAGCTCGTTCAGTCGTCGACTGACCAACACGTTGCTGCAGACCAATGCACACAGTCCAGAACCATACATTAACACCTGTCAACCAGAAAAAAAACATATGTATTCATTTATATTACTTTCTTTGATCTTCTACTATACGAGCAATAATTATACGCTAAGATTAGGAAAGATTTCGTACTCGAATAATAATATAGTCGTAGATATTTTAATGTTAACAATCGCACTCATAGAAGTGAGAGAGATCATATTAAAACGTGAGTTTTGAAGTATCAAATAAGTTGCCATTTTATATCTTTCCATGCTGTCTTTAATTTATCAGGTAAAATAAGATTGTGTGTGGTTAATAAATAATTTTCTGTGAAGAAACCTTATTTTTTTCGACTTAAAGGAAAAATGTTAGCTTCCAAGTTAAAGTTGTAATGATAGTCATTCCCTACCAAACAACGTAGTTGCATTAGAATTGAGCAGTAAAGAATGATGCTGTTGTCAATGAACAATTTTGAGTAGCAGTACATCAACAGCTAACAGTACCCCCAACATCATGAACGAAGTTTTTCTTAATATTTATTTGCTTTTTTTCTCATTAAGAGAACTTCTACCTACCACTTTCTGTTTAAACAATTCTTAGAAAAAATGAAAAGGAAAAACTAGAATTACAGAAAACAAAAACTCATCAACAAGCTCATTTGAATAAAAGTGATCAAAATAAAAATAAAAAACTTGAAAGAAAAACTCATTGGATGAAACATGTAAAACAAAACTAACAAGACGTTTAACGGACAAAAATAAGATGAAAATGGGATCAAGAGTGGTATATGTAATATATGGCAGGGAGAATTTTCATGATACGAAGGCACGGATGAATTAGTGACTACTGCTTACTATTCGTCCTATGTATAGAGAGTGTGATCTTGGTTCCATTTTTAGCACACTATTTTCTAGGTTAATACACTACAATGCTGCATATTTTTGTGGTACCAAGTATTCATTTCCCGTTTTTATAATGAAAACACTCATACAAGTAAACATAATGACTTCTTGTGGATTGATTTCATGAATTATATTATTGACGCTAATCAATTCAATAAAATGACAGAATAATCCACAGGTTGAAATCATATCCACGAACCTTTTTATTAAACCGGTTCTGTGTGTGTGTGTGTGTGTGCAGTACGATTTTACATTTATTTAAACATCTTTGTTTGAAAAGACAGTTTCATTAGTGTTTATGAAGACAAAAATTTCTTACAACGAAGGTATCAGCCAAATTGCCATGTCGTTTACAATCATAAAAGTATTGAAAAAGATATTTGCAATAATACATTAAAAAGGTTACTATTGCATTCATCAGGACAGGGTTCGCCTTTCTATGCCACGAAGGTACGTCTTTGTACTGAATCCTGCTACTGTTTCTCAAGAGACGCAGAAGGAGAGTTCAATCGTACGGTAAATACATGAAGTTTGTGCGCTTGTTGAGGTGTGAGAGTCGCCACCCCTAGCCGTTCCATTGGTGCAAAGGGTTGAACGTCGGCATGCGTAATGACGCTTTTCTCGTTTTTGATGAAATAAGGACATCCTCCTGTGCAATCAGATAACATTTTAATGTGGTAATACACCTCACAGACCCACATCCTTTAATGGGCGGCCCGTGGCTTGCCTTCTTCCTCCGGTGACGCTGGTTCAAACCCTGTCTGATCCAAGTACAATTTGTTCTGGTGGACGAAGCGGGTTCGCGACAGGTTTTTTTGAGGCACTCCCGTTTCCTCTGCTATTCATTCCACCATAACATTCACTCAACATCATTTCACCTCATTTGCATGTCATTCTTGTCATCCCCGTCATTCAGGAGGTCGTCAGAGCAGGCGGCGGTCGTGTGCAACTACCAGGGCACAGAAGAACCTCAACGCGGTGTCCCAGAAGCAGCAGAAGTTCTCTACCCCAGAATCAATTCTTACACGATTACATACATATTTTAATATTTTATCTCGATCACTAAAAGATGTGAGTGTGAAGTTTGGTTTGTGCACTCCCGAAAATGGCGATGGTTAGATGGTAAGACCAAATTGTTTTATACGAATGTACTTCTTACGACTTACTACACCTATTAAAATATATTTTGTGACAAACCATTGGATTTCCCCACGTAGAACACAAATTATCACAAAGGGATGAATTGTTTAAAAGTATAATTTGTAGGGGGATAATCCTAACGGTGACGGAACAACTAAACCAAGTACCTTGGACAAGTGCACACCCTCCTGAATCGTTATGGAAAATGTGAAACAATTTCACTTCAAAGGAAGTAGTGGAAAATATATTTATGGGTTTTAAACGGTCTACGGATTTTAGAAAGTATTTATGGTATTTTTTAAATACGAATCAGCCTTTGTAGGTAACATAAAAATGCACGTAATACTGAAAATATCTATTTGAATAATTTTAAAAATATTTAAAAGAGTCTAGTAATCACAGCTTAACAATTAACATTATCACTATTGTATCTACAGATAATTTAACAATAGGTTTAATATTTATTTGTTGGCGAACAAATCCATAAAAATGTAATTTTGATTCAATAAAGGCTTAGGGAATCTGTACCGTAAAGTTATGGTATCTATTCAAATATCAATCGGTATACACTCTATGGTCTCACAAGTAGAAGTTTCCATACTCAATATTTGTTTCTTTATAGCATTCCAATCAATACAATTTTTTAAGGAAATTAATTATTTGAAATTTTAAAATTGTATAATTGTTGCTCCTCTAAACATTACAAAAATATATATTTCGAATGAACTCTTAAAAACTGCACTGGTGTGTCAAAAGCTCCAAGGAGATAGATAATCGATTGGAATTTACGTTCAAAAGATAAAGACAATAAAAAACAAGACCACCACCTGAGGGTTAAAAACGTGCAATTGCAGTGAATTGTTTACAAGAAAAGAAAAAAATTCTTATTAATTAAATTGGTATATGTTTATTATATGAGTTTTTTCATGAATACTTAAGTCAATATTATAAAACTGTTGCCCTTATTCTTCCTATATTTCAGGGAATATAATAAATTTTATTGAGAATCCCAAAATTCTCTATTCGATTATCTGGCGGCCGAGAGCCAGCCTCTTTATAAACTGGCTGGAAATGCCCATCCAGATAATAAATGAGAAGACCATTTTATTAAGGGGCGAAGAAGGTCAGACACTTTATAAAGAGGCTGAAAATCTTCAGCCACTTAATAGAATGACTGTTTTATTGAATCGGCCCGCTCTTCATAAAGCACCTTGGCTCTTTATAATGAGGCTGATTTTCCTAGCGAGCTGCGACAGATACATAGATTTGAAACTGACTGTGACGAGTTATGATAAAAATTATCATTTAAACTATTATTTTCAAAAGTAACCGTGAGATTTTAGTCCAATTAAATAATAGGCGTAGAGAATTTAGTCGAGCCATGTTCAATCTTTTTGGTCACCGTGTGTCATCACCAATAAAAGATTTACAATTACCATTTATCCGTATGCTTTAATCATAGTTAAAGCAGTAAAATCAGTTTAATCATATAAAATTATTTCATACTTATACCACATAAAATCAATTTTTAAAATTTTATCGTTTTAACTGATTCCTGCAATATTTGAAAAATACTACAAACCGAATAGAAATATTGAATACTCATAAGACGAAAAATAATATTTATTCTATGTTGATTACACTAGTTCGTGAAAATTAAAAACTCTTATCGCTTTTAGTTTCTGTAGTAATGATTCTTCACTATCGTTACGTGGGTGTCAGAAACAGGGGCGTAAATGTAACTTGCATTCACAGATCCTTTCTGTTATTCAATTAAAATATTCGAAATGTGATGATAATAATAATAATAATAATGTGTATAATATAATAAAGTATTCTGATTATCTTTAATCATGGTTTTATTCTAAATCGGCACACCCAAAACCATTACACTAACACTCAAAAAGAAAATGTGATTACGATATACATAGAACAATGATTCCTGTAACATTAAATTAAGTTGAAAGAAAAATGGTCCAATTGTATGATAAAAATAAATAAATGATAACTAACCATTTTGATTTGTCTACATTTTTTACCAGAGTATCTACCTAATTTCAATTTATTTTCCAATTTTTTTTTTGTTATGTCTAATTTTATAATGTTACTGACATTCTTACTTTAAAGTATGGCCGTTAGTATAGTTTTATTACTAATTTTGAATTTTTGTTAGTATGACTATTAATTTCCTATAATTAAGTAAATTTACATTTTAAAAATTTTATGATTTGTTTTATGTTACTTCTTGTAGATTCTCAATGTATTTTAGCAAATTAAGTCGTAAGTTTTTGTTTTTGTTTGTATTTTTGTAATAAAGAAAATGCCTCCAAAAAATATTTGGACCAATAATGAAAGACGGGATATGGATTAAACGACCGACATCAGACATATACAAACATACGGAAANAGTAAATTAGTTTATTGCCCTCAACGTGGTCATACGCAGTTTTTTGACAATAAATTTATTATTAAAATTTATTATTATTAACTATTCTCTATTTATATTAATGCTAATGAATACGATAGTTCTGGATAATTAATTATTCATTACTATATATATATATATATATATATATATATATATATATATATATATATATATATACATGTGTGTGTGTAAACTATGTATAATATTATGTCTGTAAATAAATAAATATAGTAATTAATGACAGTTTTAGGAATTTGCATCCTTACTATTTCGAGGATAATCGTGTAGACTGCTTTGGAGCATTCGGTGTTTGTATAATGATCCATAACTTCGCTGTCACCCAAAGTTCGAAAGAGAAAGAGCACAGCACTGCAGACGAGCAAAAGGCTCAGCAAAGCTGTCCAGATTATGGCACCTTTGTGAGGGATCACTTCTTCAGTGCTTCCGGGAGTATTTCGCACCGGAGCAAGACCCAAAGCGCGACTCAGCAAGAGCAGAGGTCGTATAGCACGATGTAAGTTCCATGGCGCCTTTCTAACCATGCCAGCTACAAAGGTAGGCTCCAGAAATATCTGAGGACAAAGATTTTTCAAAATGTATTCTTGGGATTGAATGTATGTATAGTTTCAGAGCATCAATTGATGTTATCGTAGGATAAGAGAATTACATGTCCAGTGAAACTGTAAAAATACTATTACTTCTCTCGCTTGTAATTGAAGAGGCGACTAAATACGTAACTTAAGTACGTAGTTTAACTCCTGAGGCGTGACAACCAAAGGAACAACATTTGGCATATCTTGCTGCTGATAACGAGAATTACGTGATCAAATTAATACTGGACAACTTTGAGTAGCGTTGTGTTGAATGAGTTTGGAAGGGTAGTATAGACCTACTTCTAACTTACTGATGAGAAAGGATTTCGACCGTGAAGAAGCATAGAACGATGAAATCAACTGAAAAGTATATAAGTGTATACCAAATTTCGAAGAAACATTTCTCATTTGTAATGAACTTACTTACAATTGTATTGTATGTAAGAATTATGATTTAACATGAATATTAAACTCACAAACATAGAACACTTTGAAACAAATTTGCCTGAGTAAAAGAAGAAATCGTCAAAAATATTTGACACACGTAAAATATTTCTCAATGTAAAGAGGAATATGACGTAAATGAGTGCTTTTCAATGCTCATTATTATTGCAATGCACATTATAATTTATGTTTGATGCGTGTTTTACGCAAGAAAAATTTCAACTAATGTAACAACGGAAATAAATGAAAACATAATACCGTATTTACTAACGTTCAAGTAACGAGTTTTTGCATTCTTTTTATTGGGTTAAAAGTCTAGAGTTAGTTTTTATGGGACCTACACTTACTGTATCTTACGAAGTCGATGGTTATTTCCACTGTATTGATAGACTCGTTGTATCACCTCATTCATTCAATTGTGTAATAAGATTCTTGTCTCATTGTGACACAATAATTTCACTAAAATGCTTTCCTAACTTTTAAACATGAAACTGCGCTATGCAAATCATTATATTTCCTTTCAGGCTAATAAATAATCATTACCTTCCACTAAACAGAACCTTACTTGTCACCGATCGTACCTGAACTGGCGGACTGACATTCACCGAGGCACCACCACAGCGAGGTTAAGCACCACTTCCTCTCTCAACATTACCTACCAGTCTCCCAGCAGTCGATGACGTAACTCAACCAACTGCATAGCGTGGCACACACTAATCCAAGCCGTATACTTCAAATAAGCAGTGGAGCACATTGGTTTTTCTTCTTCACGATTAGTTTATCAACAGTACAAAAATATAATATTAATTCTATGTTTCCTCGAGTGAGTGCAAAAAGAACGAAATACCTATATTTAAGAGATAAATAAAGGACCTACAAATTTTGATTCATTATATAGATTAAGAAGTAATTTTCAACCGTGACTTTCGTAAGAAGCGTAGAAATATTTCTCACAGAAGGTATTAGAAACGCAAATATTATTGGCCTGTAACTCATTGAGCATAAATTTTATAATTTAATTTATAATGTATTCCCCAATTATAGTACAAATTGATTTAAACATCTATAATACACCGTGTCTATTCATTAAGTACATAAATAATTTACAATCAAAAACTCAGTCAATATTTTGTGTGTGACCTCGTAGATGACATGAAGCAAACAAGAGACCACAATTTGATCAAAGAACGAGGGGAGAAGTAATGGGATACTTGCTTCAATTTGCTGAATTATATATACATCATTTATGAACATTTTCATATATATTTATTAAAAAATTGCTTGTAGTAAATCTCGAAATTCACGCGAGTGAATATTAGGTACTAAGCAAACAGTTCTAAATTATTGATTGAAGACTTTTTGTTTGGAACTTCGTACCTAAAGAGGGTATCAATTGCTTTCGTCATTATTACTACTTAGTGTTGAGTTGATGTCATTACACACGTATTTTTTGTCCTTACGACAGTTTGTGGTAGTTGATGGATTTAATGGAATTTTTAGATGTCAAATAGCAGTGTAAGTAAATATTTTGAATCTACATAACCACAAACTATGTAGTTAAAAAAAATTATGGTCTTCGAGAATACGAAAATTATTTCATAGAAATTGGATGAACCTTTCTCTTGATTTTTTTCTTCAAATTCGATACTTGTTGAGAAAAATGTCGGTTCGGTATCATTAGTACCCCGACAACCCAACATCTCTCCTTCCCAATTCTTTTACCCTAGACCAATGGTTAGGCGGAAGAGCAGGTCTCATGGACTGAACCTCGCCAAAAGGCATAAAATAAATAAATAAATAAATAATACTTAGTACTATTTTCCCTGACGGTCTAGGGAATTTTATAGTGTGCACCTCCAAGGAAATGTCTCAGAGAGGAAAGAAAATAATGTGTGTCTTCGTCTGATGCTCCTGTAGCAGCAAGCGATCTCGATCACAAGATATGAATTTCTTCACATAATAATTCAAAGAAAGGGTACAAAAGGGATATGATATTTAACTGAACTAGTCCAGAAATATACGTTTTCGGGAAGGTCCATGAGATGGGGATGTAGAATCTGCGCCCAGAGGTGAAATATAATTAGAGGTAGAGATAAGGGTGAGATAAAACGAAATATCATCACTTCGATCTTCTATAGTTGGAAGTGATACAAATTCAGTTACATTTTTAGACAACACTACACTATTCAGATTTACAAAATAGTGTAAGATATGAAGCAACGTTTTACTAACTCTCGCTTTTCGGGATTTGAAGTAGCAATATTACGGTTTGTCGCACCTGCCTAATTTCATGACCCGACCAATAGGTGATGCCTCAGTCCAATAGAATACACTTTTCATTGACATAGAAAATTCAGTACAGCCAATTGACGTTAAGAGTGGGTTTGGTTATTCTCCACAAATTGTCTTGTTACTCGCTCTTACTTACTGTTAGTTCGGGTCTAAATCAGAGGAGTCAACTTTGGCAACTACCGAGCAGTATGTCACATGTCGAATACTGTGCTACCTTATAATATTATTTTTTGCTCATTCTGGGATAGTTAATTCTGACTTTGGTTTCTGTGTCTACCCTGCGCTCATTAGGTGCATTATTATGTATTGATTTTTTTTTTTAATTTACCCTGCTTTTAATTCTTAACGAAACATTCTATGAGAGACGTCTAACAAAGAAACTGGTCAAATAAATATTTTGGTACTTAATATGAAAGTCTCGTGAAAATACTTTACCTACACTGAGTAAGACACATGATGAAATCTGTGGAGTTGTGACTAACCTTACCTTTATGAATGCTCACAATTTCTTCTCATGGCTTGACTAAGACTGCTTTCGTACGTGATAATATGTACGTGATAATAGAAAATTAATTCATGGGATACATCAATATTTACGAGTGCGTAGTTTCGGGTGCGGAGGAGCTTCCGCTTGACAGCGAGGGATGGAAACAGCTGGATCGTCACATCGCATCACGTTCACTGACAGGCGCACCCCAGCGACGGGCAGGGGAACAAAGCGACCCGGTACTCGCCAGGCGACTGGAGGGACAAGTGGAACGCAAGGAAGGATTTCTTCACTGCATATACATGATCAGCGGTGTATCATTCATCTTAAGTGAATGTGATAATGATATGAAACGAAGGATAGAGCTTCTTCTTCATCTGGCACTGGTGTCGATTCTTGTTCTGGCACTGGTGGCACTGGTGCTGGGTTCTTCCCTCTTCTTAGTTCTCATTTATTCTTCTATCTCATTTCTTCATAATTTTATTGTCTCAAGTTCCTATGATACCATTCATGTATTTAAGTAATTGTAATGTTATCTGTATTTGTTTTATTTGTGTTAAATGCCAAGTAAGCTTGGAGACTTTCTGGTTAAACAACCCTAATAAATTCACCAATTCTAAAAGAATAATTAAATTTTATTTCGTTTCAAGTGTTATTAAATAACTGATAAATAAAGTGAAAAGGGCACCCTTTCATGTTTTTATGAGAATAAGAGATAAAATATTAGCATTAAGAATATTGAACCACTTTCAATTTTTTTCAACACGTACCTGCATCCCACATTTATCGAACCCAAGGAACTCTTTAAGCTATCAAGGAACATAATAGTGCTTCTCAATTCACGTGTATTTCCCCATAATATTATATACCTTTATAACATGTACTGTTTATGTTCAATAAATTTTAAATTTCCAAAGTTATCTTTTAAAAAATCTTCGTGTTTCTCCTGTGAATGAGCGACGATTTGTCAGATGCAGGAAGTTATTTGCCGTTTCACCTAAGAACATTAAAGAAGAAAATGATAGTTAAATGTAAGTTGTAAAACGAATGTGACTTTTTAAGAGACGTCTGGTGAAAGTGATACGTACAAATATTTGTATAGGTATCAATAGGGATTCAAAAAAGAAGTAATTAGGCAAACATTTAAAACATGATGCGATGAAATAGCGGTATCTCAGTTACTAAATGATAATTCAAGTCTACAATGATATATCGTTTAATGATAAATGAAGTTTCGTCCAAGAAGCATGACCAGTTCAAAAACTTGGCAGATAATGTGTTATGTGTAGAATCATATTGCATGCGTATTGCAATAATGTGAGTTAAGAGGAAAAAACTGTTAAAAAATGAATCATTATATGAAGACGACTAGACTTTACTTCCTTTACGACATTTTCATTGAGCTGCGTCAGGTTGTAATTTAAATTATTCACGGAATTGAGATTATTCAAAGTTTCATTTCTGGCACAGCGATAGTTGTGCGGGAAATAGATTTTGCGACGAAATGAGATCCTTCCTCATCATGTTCAAAAATCGTCTAATAAAGATTGCCAATAATAAAATTTGTTTTAATGTGGACCTAACTAATCTGAAATACTTTGGTATACAATTAATAAATACAATATTTGCTCCTTGCTAACGATAAAACAATGGCTGCAAATATATATATATATATATATATATATATATCAAAATGAATTCTAACCATATTTATATATTTCATGTATTTATTGGAAACGTATTTCATTGCCAGTGTCCTAAGGTAGAAGAATGATTTTTCACCATTTTATGTTCAGCATCTATAGTAGATTGGCTTTATAAATACTTTAACCTAAAATTCATTTCGTTCCAATGAAGATAGAACTTGGAATGCGATTTAATTGTGTTTAACGTAATTATCCATTCTTAATCGAACAAAGCCAAAATAGAGATACTCAAAGCTTGAAGTTGAATTTTTGTTTTGCAACAAATTCTGTAATAATACAATAAAACGATAACTAATAATTTTCGAACATTCTCTAGTAGTACCTACGACAGAGAAAACACGTGTCTAGTATATTCCTATGGACAACTATTATTGTAAATCCCCTCCCTGCAGAATGAACGCATCGCGCACTCTGCGCTGCCTTCGTCGGAAAAAACCTCCCTGTTGCCGTCGCCGCAGCCGCATCGAATCACGACACTTGCGGCGCCCGTTAGCAGAAGCTAATCGCCCGCGAACAACGTTGTCAAGACGACGGTCCGATTCGTCACGCCTGTCAATGTTTGCAATGTATATTAGGACAAATGGATGACAATATAATAAGGAGATGGACGCAAACTCAATTATCATGGAGGGTTACAAAGCGGGACGTGTTTT